>BHFT01037298.1:0-14062 GCA_004320025.1 Laticauda laticaudata
GAGCGATTGCCTGAAGCAGATCAATGTAACATAAACCTTGTTCGTCCGCAATCGAACCATGGCGAAAGAGGACAATGCTGAAGAAGCCCTTGTGTAGTTGAAAATAAGTGGACCCCGACTTGGCTGGTGCTTTTGCAGGCACGTGCTTGCCATCTATGGCCCAATGGTGTGGGGGAAGTTCCACTTCTTGATTAACCACTGCTCTGCAACCTTTTTCCATCCTTCTTCAGTGGAGGGGCACTGGAGGATGTCCTCCAGGTATTTCTTTCGATGATGGCCTGCACCAACTTCTTCTGACCACAATGCTGATGGGTGTTGTTGGGGCAACCCTCCAGCCATACTGCATGCTCCTGTAAGGGTCCCCTGAGGCAGGTGGGCGCAGAGTGAGTGCCACCTTTGAGCCCAGGTTTCCAGCTGGGCCGGAAGTTGTGTTGCCTTTGGTCAACCTGAATGTCAGCCGCGCACAACTTCGTCAAATGGCTTGGGAGGCATCCTCCATGAAATGTCTGGAAATGCCCGAGTGTCTTCGTTCTGAGCTCCACATCAGCTTGTTGTACAGTACCGTACTCTGCTCTTCTCCCGATCCATCTTCGGACCAGACGCTTCTTGGCTGCCTCTTTTTCTTCCCGTAGTAGAGTTCACAAGCCTGTAGAGGCTTTGCAATGTTGCAGAAGGATGGTGGCGTGCCAAAAGGACCTGTGTTACGATCCACAGTGGACATGACTGGATGCTGTGGAAAAAGGGAGAGTCAGAAGAAGGCTGCAGAGGTCTGCACAGCTGGCTGCTGGTCTGGAAAGTGAGATCAGATGAGTTGCTCCCCCTTTTTTATAGGCAGTATAGGTGTCCCTTTGTATCCTCTAGTGCATCCCTGACATCCTTAATATCCGAGATAGGTCCCCTCTGCGAACGTTTTTTTCCGTTTTAAACGCTTTGTTTCCGTGCTGCATCCATTCTGCATCCGTTCCGTGTCCATCTCCGCTTCCTCCTGTGTCCGAGCGGATGCGAGTTGCGCGGATTGCAGCGGATGCCTAGCGATATAGCGGATGCGTAACGGATGCGTAGCGGATGACAGAACGGACGAATTGGATACATTTTCCACGCAAAAAGTTGAGCGGCTCAAAAACTTTCTGAGCGGATGAAACGTCAATAAACGGATGTTGGACGGATAGAGAGGAAGCAAAAAACAGTGAGTACATCGCGTTAACCAACGGATGGCAAGCTTTTTTGTCCATTTTACATCCTCTTTGCATCTGTTGGTGCAGTGTGACATGGGCTTAACATCATCAAAGTTTGGGGCAGATGCCATTAATGAAATCTATTTCAACAGTTTCCTCCTCCATACTGTATTTCTTGGGATTGCAATTCTGCTATCATTTTTCTTTTACAATAAAGAGTATGATTGTGTGTTTGTTTTTGATTGTACTGTATTGATATCTGGTGATATTGGCATAATCATCACTTTCTATGCCCTGTATCAGAGCACCATTTATATGATATGGATGAAAGTGCTTCTTCATTTTCTTAACTGGTGGTGAATATTTGGCAGAACTTCTATAAAGTGGCTTTCTTTTCTAGGGGGTACATCCCAGAGTCTTCTGAGAATCTTTGACTCAGCCTGTCTCAAAGAAAAGGACCTTGTAAGAATCCAGGAAGTATCCTATCTTGACAGTTACTTAATAAAAACCAATATATAAGGCAAGAAATGAGATTTCACTTCATCATGGATTTCAGATTCTCTCAGAGTAGAGAGTGAATAAATACCTGATTCTGATCCCTGCAAATACCTCCATAGGAATTAGAAACAGTGATTTGTGTGGAATCTGGGATTTATATTCTACTTTTCTTCCAACAGATGGCACTAACACAAGAGCAATGTTTCAATTATCTACCTTGATTTAATAAGGTCCATCTATAACAAAGATAGCTAAATTCTGTGCTTGGGTCTCTTTACTCATTTAATTTTTTATTTTCACAACTACTTGGAGAAGATGAGAAAACAATACATAGGGTATTTATTGTACAGATGCAATTTGTTAGCTTGGATGTGCTGTGCAAAACTACCTACTATTATTTGTATTCCATGAGTCATAGATTAGCTTGTTGTGCAAACAGTTTCAATTGCAGCTCATTCAATAAATCATGTTAACCATGGCTTAGAGGGATGTTAACCAAACTTAATCTTGGCTTAGAGACATATAGGATCTTGGCTTTATATATTAGAAGGCTTGTTGGAAAGCAAGTTTAATAAACATTAGAATAAATTACTTGCATGTAAGAGTACATAGAATCACAGTCTAAAGCCCTGTTTACTTAGGAAAAACATCACACAGAGCAATTCTAAGTGTAGTTAGAATTTTAATTGTAGAATATGATCTATGGAAAGCCGGAAAAATCTATAACTATATTAACATTAAGGTTGTTTTAAAATGGCAGTGTTAATTTCAAAACAACTTTTTTTTGCAAAACAAAATAGATTTTAAGCTATTGATGTGCTTGAAAACAGAACAAAGATTTAATCTCACATATTGTCATTTCTTCAGGTGAAGAGAAATGAGGAATCAAATATTGAAAATTCATATTTTCAATATTTATTGAATACAATTGATCAGATCAGCATAATTCAATGGGATTTTGTTCACATGAAATTAAATGAACAAATCCAAACTGCTTAAAACATAACCATTTCCTTAACAATTTCTTTATCTTTAAATTACACTGTCAATTTTATGAATTTGGGGCCAATTTTTTATCTCAGTCCAAGTAGTTTAAGCATATCTAACTTTGTACATCAGGTAAGAAAGAGACTGTCATTAGATATGGCTATTTGATGCAGAGCAATTATTATTCTTGACTCTTGCCTAATGTATTTTTCTTTTATATATACTGAGAGTATTTACACCAAGACAAATTCCTCGTGTGTCCAATAACACTTGGCCAATAAAGAATTCTATTCTATTCAATTATTATTGTGTTACTGTAACAATATAACAACTCTTCTTCACTATTACTCATAAACATAGAACAATTTTGAGGTGAATTTATAATCCTTCAAATCAACCTTTTCATATTCATTTTAAAACCACTGTTCATTTCACTGGATAAAAAGTAATGATGATATACAATCTTCTAACAAAGAGATTAAAACAGATAATATTGGATAGCTTACTACTGTACAGGTATAGCTAAATTGCTTTGGCTTCCCCCCACCCCCATCATTCTTATATTATTAACTTTTGTGATGCAAAAATGATGATTGGCCATGCACCGCATTTTAAATATGCAGTGAGAATCTCTCTGAATAAAAATAAATACTCTGGTCATGTTTCCTTCTGATTTTATGACCTAAATTGCACATGCTCTGCATGTGATTATCAAGGCCCACTAATATGTGTCTGAGGCTTAGATGAACTTATGTTTGCAAATGGAAAGCAAACATAAGGGCATGAGAAATGAGGAATGCATCTGAAAGGGAAAACTGCCAAAAGGAACTACAAATGCCTTCATCAACCATTCAAGACTTTTTTGTTTTTTTCTTTGAAGCCATTTCACTTCTCATTCAGACGCTGCTTCTTCTTCTTCTTCCTTTTCTTCTTCTTTTCTTCTGTCTTCTTCTTCTCTTCTTCTTCTTCTTCTTCTTCTTATTCTTACTTCTTCTTCCTCTTCCTCTTCCTCTTCCTCTTCTTCTTCTTCTTCTTCTTCTTCTTCTTCTTCTTCTTCTTCTTCTATTTACTTTACTTTATTGTCATTGCACTTCGTACCATGAAATTAAATGCCATCTTCAGTGTACATCATACATAATACAGAAGAAAACTATAAAAAATAAAACAAAAACACACATCCTTCACATTCCATATAATTGAACTGAAAACCCCTGATACTGCATTAGTATTACACTATACAGTAGAATTCAATATAGTTACTGCTCCGGAATAGAAGCTGTTGTTCAACCTATTTGTCCTTGTTTTTATTGTTCTGTACCATCTGCCAGAAAAAGGATGTCCAGGATGAGATGGATATTTACAAATGCTTTGAAGTTTCTTAAGGCAGAATTTTCTTCCTCCTCTGAAAAGCAAAACATCTTCAAAGAAAAACAAGAAAGTCCAGCTGCCTCTTGAAAAAGCACTTTTGGGATAACCATGACCTGGATGACTGAGGATCTCCATAGATGACCATTGAAGCATATTTAGTAGCCATGCATTTCTGTTTGCTGCTTATCACTGGTACCTCTGAATGTCATCTTCTTCTGAAGAGTTGGTAGGGTGTGTCTCATTTTTATTCTTCAGGAAGAGGATCTTTCTGAATCTTCCTGAAATAGAAGATCCTACATTGTCACGCTTAGTAATATCCTATGCCAAAAGCAGCCATAGCCAGGTCAGAGATATGAATAAAGAGAAGTGAGCTCCAAGGAGATGGCTGATTTTATCTAGGCTTAGAGCTAAACAGAATTGTATCTGCCTACTACACTGAGACACTAGCAGAGGATGCCAGAACTGTAAATTAATCAAGAAAAATCATGGAAGAAGACAAACCGTTTACACACTGTTGACAACAAAAGTATGTGTCCATGAAGTCCACAAGAGTAGAAGTTGACTTCAGAAGACCTTTCTACACATGCCTCTCTGAATACCTATTGCTCTCAACATTTCTTTCACCTTGGCTCCCCTTTAAATATCTTTTGTGGCCATGGACCACCAAGACGTAACTCAAGATTTAAATCATACCATTTCTTCAAGCCTTCACAACCCCCTATGACAACGTGGGCCCCAAGGGTCCATTGAAAATCACTGGCCTAAACCATTCTGAGTCTTACCCATCTAAAAATGACAAATCTTTTACCTTAGTAATCAGGATGTTCCCAAAAAGACACAGAGGTATGGTAAAAGAAGTCAAGATGATGGCCATGATACTGCAATCAAACCTGGTTTTTATGTGGAACAAGTGTGTGGTACATATCAGAAAAATCAGCAAAAGTTCTGTTGCATCATCACAGCCATCAGTTTTACTTTTTTCTTTTTATCACAACTTGTAGTCAGCCTTGTCTTCAAGGCAAAGAGTTCTCTGTTCTTTCCAAAAAGAATCAATGGATTTATGTTGATGCTGTCATTGCCACACTCATCCTGAGATTGGCAAGAATTATAAGAAAAATAAAAATTATGTGAATCAAGAGAAAATAAAATCAGGGGGTGGAAGGGGGAATCGCCACATAGGATCAGAATAAAAGGCACTAAATGTGAATGAAGAAATATCTGTCTGAGGAAGACCTCCAGTTCCAATAGTCATCCAGACACAAAGATTAACTAACTATGATAAATGTGTGGTCAGTTGAGCTGCTATTATATTGACTGAAACAAAATGTTTCAATTCAGTATATTAAAATCAACTTTGTCTAACACTATTGGCTTTTTTTAAAAAAGAGAGGAATTTTCCATTCTTTCTCCACTTGTTATTTCTTTGTTGACAGATCTTTGCATCATGATGAAACATCTGCTTTCTCTGGGCAAGCAGATGTGCCCCTGCAGCTCATTTGAACCACCTAAAAATTATGATAAACATGGCAATGTGCTACATGCCCCATTCCCTACTTCAGCCTGCTACAAATCAGACATGGAAGTGATACGTCCCCAATAAATGAATGATAAGAAAGCATCAGTTGGAGCAATGTGCCCATATTGGGCATAAGGTACTATTGCCATTACTTCCATCCAGCATTGCTGGAAGCAATTTAGTAGTGCTCATCCAATTAACATTGAAGCCAATTTGTAATTGTGTTTGTGCTACTGCTTCAGTGAAAAAAATGGATGCCTCGAACCTGATAACTAAGAGGAGCATTGACAGTAATAATATTCATGTACAACAGAGATATAAATGATTGAATCTCGTGTTATTTCTTTCTCTAGCATAACATATATTAGAACTACAGTAGATGGTAGTTAATGGAAAAGTATGAATCTAGCTTATAACTGAAACTATGTTTGTTTAACACAAGACCTTTCCCCACAGCTCCCATCCTCCCAGCCAGCATAGCTATTAAAGAGAATAATGGTCCAATACTAGATGAAGTATCTCAGGTTGGGAAAACACAGGCAAAAATACAGGGCAGATTTCTATTATTTTCATAGTATTATTTCACAAAATATATAAGAAGCAGGACAAACAGTAGATTTTATAATAAATTTACAAAAGGCAGTATAGAACTATTGTTCAAATTGTTGATTGGAAGTCATCCATAGTTTAATATAAGATGAGAGGGTATATACATGTTTTTAATTAATTAATTAATTAAAGAAGAGGGAGACCAGTGAGGTGGACGTACCTAGTGACAGTAGTGATAAGTGCACTTTGGAGGATCTGAAGGACCATGTTTAGGGACAGAATGTCATGGAGAAAATCTATCCATGTGGTCACCAAGAGTCAACAATGACTTGATGGCACGTAATCAACCAATAAAAGAAATTAAAAAACAATAAATCTGTAAATAAAATCAGAGTTATTCTTTTTTTTAAAAAAAGGAAGTTTAATGGAATAGACAAAATAAATGGCAGTCTGGCTGTGGAATAGATCATTACAATTGATTTATATATATATAAAAGTATATAAGACAAATGGTTTTCATCATGAGTTCTTAATACAGCTTCCTCATTTACCTACAAAACCAGAGTTTGGTATCATCTTTTTAACTTTTGAATAAAGTTGTTTTGGGATGGGATTGCTTGTAGATCAGTTTTCTGTTGGAGATTACTTTAAAAAGAATTAATCACTTTTAATAAAACTGGATTAAAAACAAAACACGAACAAGCGTCACTCCATAGGGCTTCCATCGGATAGCCTCTGTCCACCTTAAACAGTATACTTGGGACATTGATTTTCAAATCAATATAAGTCTGGTTCCTAGGTTTGTAACTGGTTTCTAGATTCATAGGGACACTTTCCAAATAAATATCTGTAAGCTTCTTACTTGTTCATCTGTACCAACACTACTGTAATTTGACTGGCCTTTACTTAAATATGTTCCATCTTGAGTATGTGTTTATGTGGGATAAGTTCAGAAGAATTCTTGAGCAATATATTCTTTCAGTCTTCTCTGTACAGGGAATCCTGGACAAGTTCTGTTTATGTTAACCTAAAAAAAAAATCTTACTGGGAAGCTTGACTTTGTCCTTCTCCTGTTTGACATGTTTGGATATATCCTTCCAAATTGCCTGATTGCAATATGTATTATCCACCAGTTTGGTGGGTCTGGGAAATCTATTAGTTTTCTTTCTTTTAACCCAAACCGGGATGGGAAATGTTTGGCAATACGTGCATTTTGGTTGAAATCCTATCGCAGCATATGGATAGTAAAAGTGCTTTCTATTTATCACTTATTTGATATTTAGCTTATGATATTTAGCTTTGCTCAGTAATTTCATCTGATAAATGCAGACCGATCCAATGTTGTTATTTCTCACCTGCTCAGAATCTTACAACAATTAAGATTTTGTGTTATTTCCTATGATCGACTACACTGAACTTAAATCTTGCCTGTAGTTAGTTTCATATTTTGAAAGCTTATGTAAATATAAGTATGCTGAGCTATTTTCAAGCTTCTTTGAATATACTGTGAATATATTGTGGGCTATTGTATGGCATACTTTTGTGTCGAAATTTTTCTCTTTATACTGATTTCTGCTAGAACAACTAAAGCCCTTTGATTCATCTTAATTCAAATAGGCTTGAATCTACTAAAGATTCAAGAGCAATCTGGATCAGAGCAATCTGGATTGACTTCTACCCCCTTACTTCATAGTGTGGATGGGTATATACCTAAACTTAGATTCCCCCAAGCATAGTCATAATTTTTTTGTACCAGCAGAGCAAGTCATTATTTATTATATCACATTCTCTCTTCTTCTCTCTTTCCTTGTAGAAACATTGCAGTAGCTGCTGGCAAGAAAATTACCCAAGGGAATTTCTTCTGTTGGTCTTTTTTGTCATTGTACTTGGGACAATCTTTCTCCCAATGTGGAGGCACACCATAGGGGCTAATTGGGAGTAATTTAATAGTGGTTCTCTCTTGTATCACAATCTAATGTATTTTACAAAGTAGCAACAGCGGAATGCTCTGTGTATGTATTAATATTAAATGCAATGAATAGCACTTTCAGGTTAATGCTTTGTCATTCTTCCTTCTGCTGACTTCCAGCTGTTATGCTTCCCAGGTAAAGGGTAGCCACTAAGGAACTCTATTCTGCACATTTTTTTCAAGTTTACTGCTAAAACCTTCTTTTTGGTAAAGGTAAAAAAGATAACCTAGGGAGCACAAAATGAATTGTAGTCAAACTTAGTTGAACTTAGGTCCTGTAGAAAATCAACAAACATTTGTCATGACAATTTAAGCCCCATGATTTTTTTTCCCCCAATGGGAACCCAGTACAAATAAATCAAACTGCAATCCTCTTCTCAACTGGAAATGACCCATTGGAATGAATGGGGCTTGTTTCCCATGTATATGTGATTAGAATTGATCCAATCTACCATCTTCGAATAAGATCAATATAATTTAACATAGTACTAACCTGTAAAGTTTTGTTTGACTTCTGATTTTTGTTTGACCAGGCTCACAACATACTTTCCCGTACAACTTCTCCCCTGCCAGATTCTTGGTCATCATTTCTTTTTCTTTCTTTTTTAACACTGAAGTAAAAACCACAGGAATAAATCCTCCATACATTATTACATTAAGCAGAATATGGTGCATTTGGAATAGCCATCATGCCAAGTTGTAAATATTTGAATGGTATGTAAAATATTCAGCACTGAAGTATGTTGTTATAATAACATCACATGAAATAATTTTTAGTTGTTAATATATACTGGGGTACACTGATAAAGTCAGTTTTGGGACACCTTGAATTGGAATTTAATTCTGTGCATACCCAGACAAAGAAACACACACACATATAACAAATCTCTAGTTCAGTGTTTTAAAAGTTCAAAATTTGGCTTTAAACTTATTTTTGTGCTCTAACAGGATCATTGTACCAAGAAGATCCTAGCTGCTTTATTTGTTAAGAACCGAACTATGTAAGCAGATAAAAGTCCTCAGGCACCTTGTTTGTTGCCATTTCCACATTCTGTGCATCCCTTGCTATTTGCACTATATTTTTAAGTTGGCTTGTCTAGGCCAACAGTTGGCTGAATAACTTGGTGTATCTAGTAACACAGATGTCATAGAGACTGTCTGTTGCCTAGAGGGAAGAAGGAAGAGGGCAGCAGTTGCTAAGAAAGACCTTGATGCCACTGTCCCAGAATGCCCACTTTAACATTTATTCTCTTCTTATTGAATTATAGTGGCAGTGCTTTGAGCAACTCAAGCAGCCAAGTGCTCCTTCAGCATCACGTTTTCATCTGAGCGCCATTCTGATGACCACTTGGGTAATTCAAAGAGATGGGGAGGAAACGCACCTCTAGGTATGCAAAACATTCTTTCTACAAGAGGCTGCTAAAAGAGTGAAGGCAGTTTCCTAATTGTTTTTGATGAACTTACCTCCCTCTTTTTCTCTCTCTATCTCTCTCCCTCCTCCCTCTTCTTCCCTGCCTTTCTCCCTCCCTTCCTCCTTCCTTTCCTCCCTCCCTCTCCTTTTGTAGTTTTTATGGGAGAAGAAAATAATCTTCCATATTTTAAACCCTGTCCCTTCAGTTTGATGTATGTTTAAATCGACGGTCCCTATTATAAACAATTCAAAGCTGAGAAAGGGCATATGGGCAACAGAGAGGAGATAGAGGCAGGGTGATCTAACCAGCACATACAAACTCTCCAGTGGGTTTCCACTGTTGCCATTAAAAAGTGACATAAGACATCAGTGTATGAAATTCAGGAAAGGCAACATAGAATTAAGCTGTATCTGTAAAGAGTCTTTGCTGTGATATTTATTTTTAATAGAACTACTGCTACATTACATATAAATATGCATGTACATACATATGTAGGCGAATCTATGTGATCAGGGTTTTTAAAGTGACATGCTGTTTTTTGCCCTCCTGTGCACATATTTGCAACAAGGATTAACTAAGATTACATATCTCATTCAAGGTCACCCTTCTGTGTCCCTTTCTCAGAGGCAAAGAGTAAGTTGGTGTCTTTGTATAATTCTATCTTGCTTTCAGCATTTTAGTCCTACTCCAGACTTCTCATCTTCTTTTTCCTTTTGTGTCAGTGCAAAGCAGAAGTGTCAAATTCATAAAAAAAAAGCCAGTGAAGTTCTTTATAAGTGATAGCCTTATTATTTTTTGTTAAAACAGTGACCTCCATTATGGAATGGAGTATTTATTGTGTGTCTTTTCTATTCATGTTTAAATTCAGGTTTATGTTATTTTAAAAGTGAGACAAAATGTAAGACAAATGGGGAAATTGGTTGTTCTACAAGATTTAAGGCAGTTTTAAATAGTAGCTGATGTTATATTTATTTTAATAACTGCTGTTCAGCCCCAGATCCTGGCTTGTGGTGATATTACAGCTGTTGGGAAGATCTGTCAAAATTGTAACTGAGGGCGAATTCATGGCAGAGTGGCACATTTTAGATCTGTGCCATTCCCAGTATGATTGAACCTCAAACATGATAAATTAGAATTTTTTTTTAGCATTGTTTGTTTCAGTTACCTATTTGCATATCTAGATTACAAGTCAAATGCACTAGACTAGGAGAAGGTATACAACTTCTGATGCAAGGCTAGTCAACACATTAGCCATTATAAACATGCATGTTCAATATTTCTCTCCAAGCATGCATTTGTAAAAATATAAGTACAGTAAAATATCAGTTTAATAATCAAATTGGAAAGGAAGAATATTGGTAAGTTCCCATTGTACATTAAATATAAATCAGGCTTCATTTACATCATGTTACTCTATTTGTATAAATGATATTATTAGAAATAATGTTGGAAATTATGTCATTATATAAATAACAAGAATGACCATGGCTGTCATCAAAAAAAGGTAAAATTAACATAACATTTAACTCTTTCATCTGGACTATTGATGTATATTACAAATAATTTGTCTCTTATTTTTCCAGATGGTCACTGAACAAAGGTGCATTGCCTACAAATTTCACTAAATAGGGATCCATTAAACCAAAGTTTTACTATAATTTATTATGAATTATTTCCTTAAAATATGTCAACTCATAAAGCATTCCTGGTCTGCTCTTGAGTTGTCATAAAAAGGAGGGGGGAGATCTGATGGAGCAGTTCAGTTGCTATGACCAAAAGCACATTCCACATGTATCTTTCTCCAGATTGTGTCCCAGGTTACCAGAGCCAGCCAGAGAAGCATGTTTTCTACAGCCTGCAAAAGTACTCCATTGGAGAATGTGATATATGACACACCCTGGGAGGAGGGGGAAAACAGGGTCACAGGTGGGCAGTAAATTACATAGGGCAGAGTTGACTGCACTTGGGAAAAGTGTCAACTTGTTGCTCCTAATTAATAATTTGAATTCTTTTGAAACTGGGCAACCGTCGGAATCCTGACAATATAAACTTAAAATTGAGAACAAATATGAGTAAACCATCCTTAACGAATTGATTTCATTTTATTCTTATATTCAATTTTATTATAAATAATAAACATAATTTTATTTACATATTTTAAATAGCATTTTTCCAAAGAAAATAGTATTTTATAGGTGCAGTATTCTGTTATAATAAATCTGATATAAAACAACAAAAATGTATTTGTTTCCTCTAGATTAGCACCATTCTTTGTAAGAGAGTAAATAGCAGAGATCATAATATATATGAAGCTGTTTATAACATCTCCAAATTGATCTAGAAAGATTTTGATTACTATAATTTTAAGGATACATCGTACAAATATTTAATCATGTTCATGGTAAATTCCTGATAACTCACCAAAATAGATATCAAAGGAATTTTAAACTGTAAAGAGTTCCAAGCTGACTTGCTATGTTTGTACTAACCTTCAAGAGACACTTTGATTGTACAGTTTGATTAATCCACATAATTTCCTTTTCCTTTTTTGATTTTAAATGACATAGGTAAGTACATCTATTCTTCAAATATTGTCAGTATTCTTAAAGTAGAACACTGCAATTACTTTTTAATGTTTAAAAATTGTAAGACTGACTATAAAAAGTAACAGTTGATAAAGCCAGGTTTCTACCATACCAATTTTATATTGTAACATGAATTCTGCATTACTCTCCTGCTAATTTTATTTTTTACTTTTGTTTTAAGTGTTAGGTAAATTTTATGTGTGTGTTAGGCTGATCATGACGCACAGAAAATGTTAAGATGTATTATTTAGTTTATTGTGCAAATTTATGCATAGCTGTTAATTGAACCCATTGGACTTAGTCTCAAATGAATAGATATGATTGCACCCTTAATGAACTAAAAGGTTGTGAAATGGTTAATCAGCCATATACAAAGAACAAATGTTGCAATTTCATTTTTCAAGACCTATATTTGTATTCTAACATACCTGATCTAGCTGGAATTTCTGAGATACCAAAACCAAGAGCCCATTTATTTTCTCACTGAAAAAAGACATAGTAGTTAACATAGTACCAAAGTTTGAGAGGGTTGTGGAAATGCAGCAAGAATTTGTCATAGAGAAAAACTACTTTGTTCAGTTGTGTGAACATACATACAGATGTAGGAAAGTCTAAATATCTTTAGGACATAGAGGATGTGGAGGGCAGCTAAGGCAAACTACCTTCTGATCCACTTCCCAAGTACTTTTTGCATTGCAAAAGAGGAAAAGGAGGATGGGAGAAAGAACAACAAGAAGAAATTGTTGTTATTCTGGTGTCTCACAATCATGTCAAGTTTGGATTCTGAGGAAGTTCTGGGGAATAATGAAAGATTGGTCAATAATACATTTGATTATCTCTAGGACACGACAAGACTCCTATAGATTGTCTCTATGGTGCTGCAAAAGACAGGAATGGATAGCTCTGCGGATATTCTATAGAGCCAGTTTAATCTAATGGTTAAAGCATTAGGCTAGAAGTTGGGAGATCGTGAGCTCTAGTTCTACTTAGGCATGAAAGCTGGCTGGGTGACTTTGGGTCAGTCACTCTCTCTTAACCTAACCCACCCCACAGGTTGTTGTGGGAAAAAAAACAGGAGGAAGTAGGAGTACTATATACGTTTCCAATCTTGAATTGCTTAAAAAGTAATAAAGGTGAGATAAATATCAAATAAGTAAATATAAATTTAAACTGATTTTGAGAATGCTAAGATCTCTCAAATGATAATTTTAATATGACAACAAGTTGTTTGATTGATTTCTACCCCAACTCTTGTCCAGGAACTTAATGTTCACAAATGCCTATTATTTAATGAACAAAGAAAATGATAAAATATTAATATTTATTGTTGATAATTTAACATTTAAAACTGCATAGAAATGGACCCGAGAATGCTTAACTTTTAAATTTCATAGATTGATGTCAGTTTTCAATATAAAATATTTAGAAATTAGAACTTTTTTTTAAGGGAAAGGGGGAAAGGGTTGATTATCCCTCACTTAAATTCATGCCAATTTAAGATAACTACTGTTTTGTTAATTTCATTTCATCTACCTAACTTTGTGTCTGTGGGAATCCAAATATGACCATTGTCACTTTAGCAAAATACTTAAATGTAACAGTCAAAACTACTATCGAGGAGAGGTCTGAATGATCATAGAACAATCAAACGATTAACTGTAGGCAAGTATGAATAAAACAGCTTTATATACATTTCATCTACATAATTTTCCCTTGATTACAAGTTCATTTACTTAGGAATATTAAACTTTTGTTGTTCAGTTGTAGATATGTATTAATGGAATACTTGCTATAGTTCAATCTTGTGGGTAGATAGTTGGTGATCATTTCATTGTCAACCACACTGTAGGGTGCACTGGATAGAAAATCCTAAACTAAAAGGAAATTCATCTACAGCCTAAAGCCCATGTCCCACTACACCAACGAATGCAAAGAGGATGTAAAACGGACAAAAAAGCTTGCCATCTGTTGGAAAACACGATGCATCCGTTGTGTACTCACTG
>BHFT01037300.1:0-31474 GCA_004320025.1 Laticauda laticaudata
CCAGCCTGTTTGGATGGGGAGCTCACTTTCAATCACTCATAGCCCAAGGCCGCTGGTCCGCCATAGAACAGTCATGCAGCATAAACTGGCTGGAGCTTTGATCAGTACACCTGGCTCTCCGCAGCTTCCTTCCACAGGTACGCAATCAACACATACTAATATTGACTGACAACGTAACAGCCAAAGCTCACATAAACAAACCGGGGCACACAGTTGAAACACCTCATGTGGGAAGTGGAGCGCTTGTGTCGTTGGACGGAAAGCAACCTACTTTCCATCAGAGCAGAAGACATTTCGGACCTGTCAAATACACAGGCAGACTGGCTAAGCAGGGCCATGATCAATCAGTCGGAGTGGCACCTCCATCTGAACCTGTTCCAAGAGGTGGTCAGGAGATTTGGGCAGCCGGTGGTAGACTTGTTCACTTCCATCTCAACTCTCAGTTCCCCAGATTCATTTCCAGGTACCTCTCGCAAGGAGTGGAAAACTTCAATGTGCTCCACTGCCGTTGGTCCCAGGGTCTTCTGCATGCATTTCCACCATTTCCTCCGATCCCCAAGGTCATCCAGAAGCTGCTGGACGAGAGGGCAGAGCTGCTGCTAATAGCTCCTTACTGGCCTAGACAGCCGTGGTTTGCAAACCTCCACAGTCTATCCTTATCAACACCATGGATAATTCCACCCGACAGGGTTTTGTTCAGCCAGGGACCCCTTCAACATCCAGACCCTCAATGGTTGCACCTGACTGTCTGGAGGTTGAGCGGAGACATCTGAAGAGTGAAAAGTTTTCCAATAGAGTTATCGCCACCATCAAAGCTGCCAGATGCCCCTCAACCCGCATTTACAATGCCATGTGGTCCAGTTTCTGCAAATGGTGTACTAAGTCGCAAACTGATCCCATCTATTCATCAGTGGCTCAAATCCTAGATTTTACAAGCGGGGCTGGACAAGGGATTATCACCTAATACGTTGAAAAGGCAGGTAGCAGCCTTGGCATTGGTTGTCACTTGTGAGGGTCTACTGTCTCTTTCTCATCACCCATGCATACGGTGTTTCTTTCCAGGAGCCACAAATTTATACCCGGTTCACCAGTGGTTCACCGTTATCCCACTTAGGACCTTAACAAGGTCCTCATTGCACTCACTAAGTACCCTTTCAAACCCTTGAAATTGTCAAGTCTCCAATTTCTGACATATAAAGTAGTTTTCCTTGTAGCGATCACTTCTGCTCATCGTATTTCGGAACTGGCAGCATTGTTGATCAGAAAAGACCTTTGTGTCTTCCATTCTGACTGGGTTGTCCTTTGTCCTGATCCTACGTTTATACCCAAAATTATTTCAGCTTTTCACAGGGCACAAGAACTGATACTTCCTAACTTTTGTTCCAGGTCATCTCAAAGGTTGGAACTACAATGGCATCGGCTTGATGTGAGGCGAGCATTGCAAATATATATTCACTGCACAGCAACTTTTGGAAAAACAGAAGCTTTATTTATGTCATTTCAGCCAAACACTCAGGGATGAAAGGTCACAATTGGCAATGGGCTGTGATAGCGAAAACATATCACATTCAATCACTATAGGTCCCCAGGGGCATAACAGCTTATTCAGCAAGGAGTGCCACAACTTCGGCAGCATGGGCCACGCAGGCACCAATAATTGAAATTTGTCAAGCCATAACCTGGGCCTCTCCATCGCCCTTCATGAGACATTATAAAATAGATGTGTTTGCATCCACTGAGGCCTCCTTTGGCAGAAGAGTTCTGCAACAGGCCCACAGGGACCAGGAGGGGATTCCAAGCCAGACTGAGTTCCTCCCATAGGACAGGCCAAGCTTTGGTATGTCCCACTACTGGATGCCCTGAACAGCTCATAGGAGAAAGGGCATTGGTACTTACCTGATATGCCCATTCTCTTTGAGCTGTAAAGAGCATCCAGCCCCACCCTTTTTCCATCTGGTGGGGTCCCATTTCAGCGAGGGAACTTATTCTCTCATCTTTGCCAAAACTGGGGAATGCTGGGGAGGAATCCCATGGAGGAGGAGGAGCATTCCAGAAATTAAGCTCAGCCTAGACATGCAGAGACTAAAGCACCTCCCACTACTGGATGCTCTTCACAGTTCAAAGAGAATGGGTGTATCAGGTAAGTACCAATGCCCTTTTAAGACTTGTGGATTTCAACTCCCAGAATTCCTGAGTTAACATGACTGGTGGAGGAATTCTGGGAGTTGAAGTCCACAAGTCTTAAAGCTGTCAACTTTGAAGACCCCTGCCATCAAGGAAAGACAACTAGTCTGTTAGCCTTACAGCAGAATTGCCACTTAACAATTTATAGAATCTTCTAGTTATCCAATCATTTTTGTTGTGGAAAAATAACAATAAGATGTTATTATACAATAAGATACGCTTTTTTTATACACCACAAATTCTGAGACATGGTAGAATATATTAAGTAACTAGTAGATATCCTATCACCATGATGGTGAACCTATGGCATGTGTGCCAGAAATGGCACGCAAAGCCATTATTGCCGGCATGCGAGCCCTCGTCCAGAGCAGCTGATTGTTGGGTATCTGGCGCCATGTGTAGGGGGCAGGGGCCACGGGAGATGCATGTGCATGCACAGAGACATGCAGTGTGCATGGGGGACGCATGCGCAGAAATGCGTGGCGCAGACACAGGGACCATGCATGCATGCGCAGGGCTCATGGGTCCCCCTGCACACATTGCCTTTTGGGTGCTGGCACGCAAGCATGCACTCACAAGCATGCATGCAATTTTCAGCACAGAAGCCCAAAAAGATTAGCTATCTGTTTATCACCTATCACTGTCTTATCACCTATTTATTCGTTAGATTTCTTCTTTCTCTCCGTTAATAGTTGAAAGAAAAAGTGCCCAACTAGAGCTAAATAAAAGTAAAGGCACAACAATCTTGTTTTACAAGCATTTAGTAATTATAATTGGTAGATTTGGGAAAAAAATAGAAATATTAGTTACAGAAATAAATTTTATTTCAAATGTTAAAAAAAGAGAAAGATGTAATGTGTTCCTTCATGTAAGGGTGCCTGAACTTGGCATAGAATGTAATATAGATTCAAGAGATGCTGAATATATATTTTTCTGCCTGGAAAAAAAGTGATCTATTTGTATCAAACTTTACTAATCTATTTTGCCATATTAGCCCAATTAAAATAATTATATTGTAAATTATTTTGTGCTATATTACTGCAATACTGATAAGAAAGTTCATCCCATAATATTCTCTTGTTTTTAATGCACATGCATATTATAAAATTTGCAGTATAACTCTATAATATATAAGTAATCCTTGACTTACAACCATTCCTTTAGTGACCATTCAAAGTTACAACAACACTGAAAAAAGTGACTTTTTCACACCACCGTTGCAGCATCTCATGGTCACATGATCAGAATTTGGACACCTGGCAGCTGACTCATATTTATGACAGTTACAGTGTCCCAGGTCATGTGATCACCTTTTGTAACCTGACAAGATCAGTGGAAAAACCAAATACATTTAACATCCATGTTATTTAGTTAACTGCAGTGATTCACTTGCAAACTGGCAAGAAAGGTCATAAAATTCACAACAATCATCTTGCTTACCAACACAAATTTGAGGCTCAATTGTGGTCGTAAGTTGAGGACTACCTTCATACTGTTTCTGAATCTTTCCATGGAAACAGTGACATTCCTGGGGTTGTGACTACAGTATAGTCAATTGTTAACTAACTTTCCATGGTAACTTGGCTATGTACTCTTCTGCCAAACAATGAAAACGTTTATATTCTGTTGTTCAGAGAAATGGGAGAGTTCTGTAACTTTCTCCTTGAAGATATGAATGGCTAATTAAGAAAATTATTAATATGTTGAACATACATGTTGCAAATCATGTTACTGATCCCTATTCTTATGCAGCTTATGCTTTCCAGCAGATTTAACAGAACTCTGTCTGAAAAATTTACTACTCTCAATAAATAAAACAGCTTTGATAGCATTTTTAAGACTTGATTTTTTTTTGTTCAGCAATAACAGCTGACTTTCAAATTCTCCTCAGACATTGAAATAATGAGTCATAAAGTCATGCCTTTAATATGATTGCTTCATAAATAGTTTTATTTCAATTTGTATAACAGTGATAAATTAATTTATGAAATAAAATTCATATAAATATTGCTTTTAGTCATCCTATTTATTAGCATTATTTTATCAAATAAATTTTCAAAAACAAAACCTTCACCATAATCTTTTCAGATTAGACTTTATACTTATCTTTAGTAATAAGTATAGATTTACAACAGATCTAAAAATTTAGCACTATCTAGCATTATAACATTACTCAAAACATGCTTTAATTCTACTTTTTATTGTAATGAATATATATGAACACAATATATATACTGAATATATATATTCAATATATATTGAACACAATCCTTGCATAAAAGACAAAACAGAATGGTGATAACAAGAATCATTACAGGCTTCAATAGGTATACTCGTTCTAAAATTTATCACATGTTCAAAAAGAGAAAGTAGCACATATCTAAAAACTGAAGCAATGAAATATCTCATTGAAACTTTATTCAAAAAAGCATGCAAGTAATTTCAAACAATTTGAACATTTTTAAGCCATGCATCTTTATGATGATTTATGATAAAGATCTTATAACTATAAGACACAAGTATTTGCGAACCATTTCTGTATGGTTTTGTAAACAAATCCATGCCATTAAGTGTAATGGAAAGAAAATCTTGATGGAAATGTGGTTATAAAACAAGATGATAGACAGTTATTAAATTAGTTTTGCCCCATTTTATCACCTTTGTTGCCAAAGTTGGTAAGCGAATCATTGTAGTTGTTAAGGTAGTAACATGGCTGGTAAGTGAATTTGGCTTCTCCATTGATTTTGCCTATGGTGCATAAGGTGATCACATAACCTGGGATATTGCAATTGTCATAAATACAGGGAGTCTTCGACTTACAACAGTTCATTTAGTGACCATTCAAAGTTACAATCACATTCAAAAAAGTGACTTATGATTAAAATACAAGTAGTCCTTGTCTTGAGTCCAAAATTTCTGTTGCTAAAATGAGACATTTGTTAAGTGAACTTTGCCCCGTTTTACAACTTGCCACATTTGTTAAATGAATCACTGCAGTTCTTAAATTAGTAATATGGTTGTTAAGTGAACTGGGTTTCCACATTAACTTTGCTTGTCAGAAGGTCACAAAAGAGGATCAAATGACCAACACTCCCAGGACACTGCAACTGTTATAAATGTGAATTTATGCATCCAAGCATCTGTGACCATGTGGATGCTGCAATAGTCATAGTGTGAAAAATGGTTGTAAGTTACTTTTTTCAGTGCGGTTATAATTTTGAACAGTCACTAAATGAACTATTTTAAATTGAGGACTGACTACCTGTAAAACAATACATCCTATCTCAGATAAAATTTTAGGATCGTTAACTTTCTGCCTGTTGTTTTCATAGTATTTTCCATTCTTTTCCATATTAGAAAATATTACAAATGTTTTTCCTTATTTTTACATCTATTCCTTTGTGGATTTTTTAAACTCATAATTTGTGACAATATTCTCCAATAACACTTCTTCTGGAGCCCTCTAGGCCAAAAGGAATAATGAATACTGAAGCTTCAATTATAATGAAGTTAATCACAGTATAATATGAAAAGCTATCTGGCAAATTATATAGTATATAGAACTGTACAACTTCTAGAAATCTATAAAGTGACATGGCTCTTCAGCAATCGTTGCATTTTATTTTAAAATGAGATACACAGGGCTTCTTTTTAATGAAAAAAATATGGTAAAAAAATAAAACACTAGTTTTATGTAACCAAATAATAACAACATACACAATATAAACTACATAACAAATAACAATAAAATGATATGTAGGAAATGCTGCATTTTTATATAGTAGAAGGGGAGAATTACACCAGCAAAGAATATAAACCTCTAGAATGGTATCTCTTGCTTTTAACCTCAAAAGAAGAGTCAAATTTTGGATAATCCGTAACATGGTGAAATTGGATAGGATTCTGCAGGCATGAGAAGTCAATTTATAAAAGAACTCCAAAAAAAATTCCAGAAGAAAGCAAAGATAACTATTTCTAGATTCTTTTGCAGAAAAGCGTATTAACAAATTGGAAACATTTAGATAAGTTTAAATGTCAGCGAGGAAATTCCCCCTTTTGAAAGGCACCCTTTTAATTAATTAAAGACTTAAACATGATGTGGCCATACCAAAGTCATTCAGAAAAAGAAGTTCAATGTTTTACAAGGACACCTAACTGAAATATGGAATGTGGAAAGCAATGAATTCAACATTGTTAAGATAGAAATGAAGAATACTAAATGATATATTTTTGCCCCAGGTCTGGAGGTGACTGATGAGGTGGAATAGCTGGGTCCAGTGCCTGATGCGTGGATGCACAGAAGGCAGAGGAGAGGAGAGTAGTGGAAATCTGTGCTCCAATCCTTGGGATGGAAGAGCCACCATTGCTAGCAAAGCCCCACCCTGGCTCTGGGGATAAAAGGCAGGGGGCAGAGATGAATAGGCATGGGAGACAACTATCTCCCATGGGGAGACAGACCTGTTATCCTGCTGTATGAGAGAGAGAGATTTTTGCCAGGGCTTCTGTCCTAATAAAGGGAACATTTGCTTAACTACAGAGGGTTCGTCCTATTTGGGAGCTGGGTCAGAACAAGACCTTTTTGCTAAAGTTAAATGAATCACTATATTATTCAATGAATCACATGGTCACTAAAGGAATCTGAGTTCCCCCATTTATTTTGCTTGTTGGAAATCAGCTGAAAAGATTGCAAATGGTGATCACCTGACTCAAGAAGGCTGAAACTGCTTTTAATATATGCTGGTTACCAAATGCCCGAATTTTGATCATGTTCCTTGGAGAAGCTGGGCAGTTGTAAGTGTGAGGATGGGTTGTAAATCATCTTTTTTCAGTGCTGTGGTAACTTTGAAAGGTCACTAAATGAATGGTTGTAAGTCGAGAACTACCCATAAAAGTCAGCTTTTGAATGCCATAACAGATACTTTGAAATACAGTAGTATACTATTCAGAATATAGGAACACACAAATATATCAAATGGCAATAATACAACAAAAGGACATAGGTAACTATGTTGTTGACTAGAGCCTCACAGCCAACAAGATCATATACATTAGAATTAATGGATAATCAGTGAATATCAATACCATATAAGTATATATAGCTGTTATAATTGCAATGAAGGAAGGCATTAAGGAGTTCAGTGGCAAGTTAAATTAATTTTCAATGTAGTCTCTATAACATAATGGTACTATTATTAGATGATTGGAAAGTTTAAGTTAGAGCAGGGCTGTCCAACTTGCGGCCTGTAATTTGAATGCATAATGTGCTGGCCATGTCCACACCGAGTTTAGCGAAGAGGGAAAGTCGCAATATGTCATGTGACAACACCGTGATGATGCAAATTTGACGCCTCTGAGTTAGAGGAATGGAAAAACCTGAATTTATAGGAAAATCTGAATTAGACAAATGCAAAATGCAGGAGATAAACTAATAGAATGTTGCTAAAGCCCCTGTCACACTGCACCAATGGATGGAAAGAGGATGTAAAATGGAGAAAAACACTTGCCATCCGTGGTTAACACGATGCTTTGTTCGTCTACACTGCTCCGTTGCTTCTTCTATCGTCGACAAATTCTGCTATGACATTTCATCCGCAGAAGGTTTAGCTGGTCAAAAACTTGAGCGAAATGTACCAATGCATCCGTTCTGCTTACTCTTCTAGAAGAAAATATGAATGCGGAGAGGTACTTTCGATTCCACATGTGCCTGCTCTTTGAAAAAAAACCCACTTCTTCTGGTTTGTCAATATGAAACAATGTACACAAAAAGTTTTTATGATCACCCTGAGCCACTACGCCCCTTAGCCTGCTCTTTGAAACTATTATAATAGGGCTCCAAAGGAATGTAGAGTCCCTAGCCCTTTGTGGTTGCACAGTGAATTGCAGGCTAACTCTGCTCTTGATCCTTCTTCCCTGCCAGCTGGGTGCTCCAATCCAGGCACCAATGGTTAAAAGCTAGAACAAGGTTCAAAAGAAACTAAATCTGCAGGTCCCCCATGAAATCTTACCCCACTTAGGAATGAATTAAATTAGGAACGAAATGAACAAATCACTGGCCACCTCAACTGAAATTTATTTAGTTATCGTCTTGTTTTTCACTCATGCCACACAAATATGAATCACACTGAAAGGACTCCAAATAAGCAGGCATGGTAAACATATTGAACAAATCAGCAGAATTCATGGGGTAAACATCCCGGCTAGAGCTGAATGTTAACTCATTTGGTAAATCAAATCTCGACTATTGATACACACACATGGTGGATTTATTTACAGGATCGGAAATGGGGAAGTTAGGTGACAGCATCCCGCACGCATATCAGATCTCACGAGTCTTATTTTCGCGCAACTGGCTATTACATGTATACTTATCTGCATCAGGTTTCGTTGCTATTGGCTGCCTCTTATTTTTTTGTGGTTGCTCGGGAGTGGGGGGCGGATAACAGACAGGGCTGCTCCTTTTCGAGTTTCATATTTGGCCTGGATGCACATACTGACATTGGCTGTGAGGAAGCATGATCGTGCTTACATACTCTGTAAGTCACAGCCGCCTACACTACTTGGGACGGAAAGCTATCACAACATTTGGAAATACTCAGATTATATAAATTCCAGGAAATGTTCTTCCCATTTTTCCGGTATCTCTATAATAATGCCCCAGCAGCCACATTAATAATTCCAGTATTGTTATACGACCACAAGCTAACCATTAGCTAGATGCAAGTAACGTTCCTATTAAAATTTTAAAACCCGTCAGACAAACTCTCTGGAACTGTCCATTTTAAAAAAGCTTTTACCTGAAGAGATAATGAGCTGGGGACAATGGGTTCCTATTCTGGTGTTCTCTATGTGCTGTACAACTACTAGCTATTGGTTTTCCTCTTACTGACCAGGCAGACAACAGTCTCACCACATGGCCCGGATTAAGGCATTATATGCAATGAATACTCGTCACCATAAAAACACCAATGCGCCCATCGTGTATTCCACATACATAGTCTGTGATCGTAGGAAATGGGAGGAGTCGGGCGTAGTTCGGAATAGGATAAAATAGCCTTATACCTACTAAAATCACTTCTTCTCAGGAATGGAATAATTAAAATACATATGAGGTGGCGACAGTTAGGCATATAGTGTCAACACTGATGAATTCTGAATTGGACAAACATCGCTTCCCTTCTATATAGATATAGTGAAGATACACTGAATCGGGTTAATGTAATAATTACATCAGAGTCGAAGTACCTCTATGTGTCTGAGCTACTGAGAGTGATATGATTGGGCGCGAGATGTACTAGAATAGATACAGGAGTCATGCAAAGGTGTGGATGTGCCTCGACAGCTCGACACGCCAGGCGGGGGTGATTTTATGGCCAATACGATATCAACGAGACAGAGTATTGCATATGTACCAGCCTAGCCGAATCCAGGCTGCGCTGAATTGTGCATCGCTTACTCTTATACTCTACCCTAACTAACTCTTCAATCATATCATCAGTAGATTGGACTACAGTTTGATGTCAGGGCGGCAATTACCTAATACGCAATCTGAAGGCAGAGCGCGCCGATTTCATAATGTGTCGAAGGATTGGCAGTAGTGGCCTTGATGCTCTCGCATAGTACGTACTTACGTACGTGAATCAAGGATACTATACTCACGTACAAAAGAACTAAAATAAAAAATACTGGGAGCTGAGGAAAGACCAAGATAAGTCAACTTCTGACATGGAAATTCCGTCTTGGTCTATTCATCTTGCTTTGCTGAGAAATTTTGATTAATCCTGCCCTAACATTAGGTTCTAATATAGAGAGATTGAAATTTGTTCAGTATCTTATAATTAGTACGACATTCACATTAACCTGCCTTAGGGCCACATTGATTACACTTCATTTCTCTTACCAGCTCAATCTCAAATAACTCTTTGTTTTACTTGTCAATATAATCTATAATTAGCCTTTAGACTTACTGGCTCTTCCTAACATCCTCGTACATTCTAACTCGTAAATAGGTTAAAGCACTGAGAGTATCTTACCAATACCAATTGAGGCACATTCATCGCATCCATCCGATGTCTACGGATCGACTACCTATACCACCACCTTGTATTATGTTTATCAGTTGCGAGATTCCTATCCTGTCTCTATTTGAGATACATTGACACCTCTAATAGCATATCTTCTATATTATACATTCCTTATGCATCGACATGCGCAGAGCCCTATTTCCGATATGGCCTGCACTGCAATTACGTATACTGCACAGCACATGGTTGGTATAGCCACTCTATAAGCCTTTTGTGATGACTATGCATCAGACATTGTGCTCGTGACATACATACTAGACATAATGGTATTGTTAGTGTTCTTTCGCGTCCATCGTGTATTGGAGCAGACTGGAGTTATAGTCTGGACTGCCTGACAGGGTCAAGTGAACCTATAATATATTCGTTACTAACTAGATAGCTTTCTCTTGCACTATGGAATCGGAGATGATTAGTACAGTGTGGATTGCATATGCTGTACGCGCATATGTTGATGATCCAGGATCTAGTCAGAGTTGTAACCGGGCACTAGCCGATATATACTATCAGCGAGCGGTGAATTTAGTGTGATCATAGACGTCAGAAGGGAGATGATGCACCGAGTCACCGAGATAAACGAATTTGACACATGAACACTTCTGGATTATAGTATGTTTTCCACGATATATAGCGAATAATCTTGGAGTCTAGAATGCAGCAACACCACAACGATTTCCTAATAGGGATAACTATCTGGAGTTGCGTCCGTGGGTCAGACCCTTCATGCCGAGCACTTTCCAACCTTGCTGCTTCTACCCACAGTCATGACATCATCTATCACATCTCAGTGGCATCAATCTGGCACAGCTGTTTCTCATTTATTTATGTGTAAGTTCAGCGACAGTTAATCAACCACCACCAGTCCTCTGGGAAAGCATTCAACATTCGTTCTGAATCAGCTTTCTCCGGCAAGCCCATTCATATGAGGCGCTACACAAGAACGCGGTCCAATGCGTGATCTTGTATTGAGGGAAGCGAGAGCTGCCAGAGATGGAGAAATGCACGAGATTGGGGAGAGCTCTCAAATTACATCTTAGTGAATCAGACCGATAGGAAGTAACACAACTTACCGCAAGTCATTCTACCCTTATAGAACTATCTGTATGCAAGAGAACATGTGGCAACACCAGTGGTTGAGCGATCAACAGTTGTCGAGCCCATAGAACAGTACGCACACTTTCTTCCATTTGCCGCTCAAGGTGGGCTGGTGACTCCTACATCACCCATGGCATCAAGGACCAACTACAGAACTCAGACGCTGGAGGGTTGCCACACAACCATAGCATTGTGGTCAAGGTTAGGAAGGTTTGCCAGCCATCATCGAAGAATACATGAGAAGCTCCTCCATTTCCCTCCATGAACACTCAAAGCTGATGAACTTGCTGAGAGCCGCTAGTGCGATCAAGTGAACACTTCTCCCACAATATCTCTCACAACAGATCGGAGCCATGAGAAGCAACGTGGCCTTGCAAAGCCCGTCAGTCAGGTCACTAATTTCACTACAGGGCTTCCTCAGCAATCAAATCCCTCTTTGCCATGGTTGATGCCTGACTACAAGTATTACATGATGCCAGGCAAGGGTCCTTCAGATCCGCAGATACAACGCCATGACCTCATAGGAGGCGGAATGTAATCCTTCATCATGGTTTCCATGATCCAGACCCCCTGCCATGACACACAATATTTCTATTATCGGGCTGAGGCCTTCCCGCATACCTACCTCATGATAGCCGTAACACAGTTCAAGATACTCAACCCGTGAAGAAGGCTTCAACTACAACAAGGCTGTCCAGTGCAAGACGGGTTGGTGGAGAACGCCTATTGGGCATCTGGCCAAAGTTCAGTACTTTCTCAACCATGCAGCACATCATTCCCGACTGCTTGACTCCGCACATCAGTGCATCCCACTACCAGTGTCAGACATGGCTGTGGATCACCACCAAGGCAATGGTTGACATGATGCCGGTGAATGGGGCAAGGGGATAACTCTGAGAGACCTGTTGCGACTGTGGCCCAACAGTTTAGTCTCACGGAAGGGAGAAGCAGCGCAACCTCCTGAACCTGGAAACTCCCTCAGCTGAGCGTGGATAGTCAGACAGGTTGTAGATGCTATGGATGCTTTCTTTCAGTCTGTCTCCATCACACTGTGAGATTGTGTCCATGTATGTTGAGTGGCCTTACAATAATAGGTGCATTAATAAGAGTTATTGTTGACTATGTGTGGATAAATGATTACATTGTTATGATAATAAGCAAGGGTGGCACCTGGATAGGTGTGACCAATACAGTCCCACTAGCTTGCACTGGATGGCTATTTATCCTCACCATACCATTAATACTCCCACAGCTATACTCTCATCCACATGTACTCCTGCCTCACCCATAGACATGCAAAGGTAAATTTTTAAACTTTCCACCCTAAGACTTTATAATAAAGAATGACCAAGTGGTGAAGCAGAAGATAACCTTATTAAAACATTAATTAGTAGGACTTTATAAATAAGCAAAATGGACAAGAAAAGTGTCCCAAGCATGAAAAGTGAAGCAGGTAAAACTCAGCTCTGCATTATGTTTCTCAGTATCGAGCATGTCATGGTCTCGGTGTAGAACAGGGAGTGGAGGTGGCAAGTAGCTGGAGTGCTGGCTGAGTGCCATTGGTGTTTGTGCCTTGGCCGAGAGCAACAGGAGTGTGGTGTTTCAGGAAGCTCTCAGAAAGTCTGCTCAGTCTGTGAGGTTTGAGTAGGTCCCTTCATTCAGACCTGGATGTCAGGCACATGACCGATGACATGATGTCTGAGCTTTGGCTTGGTGTGGGTGGAGAAGGGTTTAGTGGGGATTGTGTGCGCCGGCGAGGTGAGACTGTCTGTGATGTCGAGGACTAACATTCTTGTCGTTTCATCGTGTGATCTGTGGCATGGGGCATAGTGGCATCTGTGGTGTTGGTGCAATCTGTGGTTCGTGCATCGGTGGCATTGTGGCATCGGTGATTTGGCATTGTGTGTTGGTGGTATCTGTGGCATCTGTGGTGTCTGGCATTGGTGGTATCGGCTATGGTGCACTGTGCACAAGGACCTGTGCCTGACGGAAGGTTCTCTGTGCGCTGAACTCCTGGTGCCGAGCTTGTAGGGAGGGCTGTGTAAAGCCTTGGAAGGGCTGTGACATATCGTCTGGGGTGAGACAGCCTGAGTGTGGTGGAGAGAAGTTCAGCTGGTCTCTGATGGAATGTGCAGCATGCATGATCCGTCTCTTCATCTACTGTACTTCCTCATGGGGCTCAGGCATGTCCTGAGTCTGGGTACATAGGTGAGACGGCTTGCAGTGAAGGAAGAATCTCGAAGTGTAACCAGCTGAGAGAGGAGATCTGCGCTGTCTTGATGGTGTTCGCTTGACTCCAAGAGACGAGGTTGCCTGTCCCTTGGTCTGCTCTCTGCCTGCTTTCTGTGGAGGTGAGCTGAGGTGATATGGTGGTCCTGTGGTCGTTGCTTTCTTCTGCTCCACTCTCTGAGCGAATCCTCCACGTCCTCTCGCACAGGGGTGCAAGGCTGTCGGGGGTCCCCTCGTCACGGGACTCTGTGGAACCTGCCGGCACGGTCTTGTCCCTGCCAGAAGAGACTGCTGGGGCTGCTGAGAGTGGTTGACAAGGTGGCTGCCCTTGTGAGATCCTCACTCTCCAGGAAGCGCACTTGCATGACATTAGGTCTCCCTCGCTGACTGACCGGGGCCTGCCAGACTCTCTTTCAGGTCTGCTTCCTGTACAGGTGGCATGTGCTTCCACCACCCGAGGGGACATCGTGAGTGTAAGCTCAGGCCTCCGCTTCTGTTTCTCCAAGCGCTCGATTCGTTGGTGTCGATTAGATCCCGTGGCCTTCCTCTGAATACTCGTCTCCTCAGCCACTCCATTGCATCTCTCTATCAATGCTCCTCTGAATGAGTACTGCTTTCTTCTTCTCTCCTTCTCCTGCCTTGCTCTTCCTCCCTCTGCAGTGGCTCAGCAGCAGGGCTTCAGGGCTTGGGGTCGTCTACAAGCAGACAATGAGAAGCAGCAGAATAGCAGCACCTAGCACAGGAAAATGGCAGCAGCATACCAGCAAGCAAAAAAACGTACCAACAGCAGAGTGCGCAGGGGATGGATGGTGAATTCTATCCTTGCAGATGGGCTCGAAGAGGGACTCCCACTCTGTATTCTCCTCAAATGTTCTGCAGAGTCTTTTCCTGAATGTGACCTCGCGACTGCTCTTTCTCTATCTGTGCCTACATCAATGCTTCCTTTCCCGCATGCGCAAGTGCTCCCTTACATCTTCTGCTATTCATTCGTTAATCATCACTGTCATCCGCTATGCATCCGCTGCTCCGTCTACAATCATCTGCTCTGCTCCGCTCTGCACCGCATTACATCGCTACTCATGCCGCTTCATCCGCTAACATCCGTTTTTCTTCTGCATTCATCATTTCATGCTCCCCGGAAGCCCTGCAGGACGGTTCCATTTCACTTATCTGCTTCAACCGCTAGCCTTCTATTGACATCCTCCTTTAACATCGTATAAGTCTCCCCTCTCTTTTCCGCTCTGTTTATGCATTTGCCCTTTTGAGAGCGGTAATCAACGGATGGAAAATTTGCTCGTTACCGCTGTTCGGAAAATTTGCTCGTCCGCTGTGTCCTTTTTACATACGTTTTGCATCCGTCGGGCGATGTGACCTGGCCTTTATAATGACTACATACGCTTTGTGCCTTAAAGGAAATAAGATCATATTTTGTTATGGTCTCAGCGTGCACAGTGTCTTCTATTTCTGATGCCATGATGCTTTGAGCATATGAAAACCAAACAGAAACTTTTAGTGTCAAGCAATAAATGACAAATCAAGTATGTCAACTAATAGAAATAAGTAACAAGAAAAAGAACAATGAGAGATGTTTTTAAGGTCAGAAAAATCAAACAAAATATTTCAGCCTGTATTAATTAATAGAAGCAAAGGAGACAAAAGATTGTTAAATGATATGTTTTTGTAGAGAGAAATATTAGGTGGGATTTACTGATTGTACTGCACTAGAAAAAGAAGTAAATTGGAATAGAGTAACTGTTAGAAGGAAAGTACCACGATAGTCTATAAAGATGCAAGGGAATAAAAGTTTGTGTGATGCTGTTGCTATGTGAGAATAGCTGTGTGAGAGTCATCATTCTGGCATTATCAAGCACCAAATGCAAATGAGATAATAATTAAAATGTTTAAAGATGTAAAAGAAAAAGCAGTGAAAGGGCTAACAATTATTTTAGCCCAAAAATATAGAAGACTACCATATGAGGACTAAAGATTAGAAGTGATCAATGTATAAAGAGAAATGTGCTAAAACTTCAGTGTTGCATAAATTCCTCAATGAACTTTTGTTTATCAACTGATGAAACAGAATAGAGCCATACATGAGAAATACCAGATGAACAGTCAGATTTTTAAAAAAATGCTTAAGGACATGAGATCAGATAGCTAACATTAAATGAGTAATAGTGCAACACAATATAAAGAGTTTTTTCTTTTTTATTGACTACAGCAAGACCTTTGATTGTATAAATCACTCCAAAATATGGAATATACAGTATTTAAGACTAACGCGCATACAGTATCAGCACATCTGATTCTTCTTTGGTGAAACCTTTAAGCAAACAAGCTTATGTAAGAAACTGAGTGGTTCAGAGTAGAGAAACAAATGAAACAACAAACTACAAATAATCCTCATCTTATGACCATAATTGAGCCCAAAATTTCTGTTGCTAACAATGTTTTGTCCATTTTGCGACCTTTCTTGCCATATTTGTTCACTGAAATGTTGCAGTTATTAAGTTAGTAATATGGTTGTTAAGTGAATCTGGCTTCCCCATTAACACTGCTTGTCAGAAGGTTGCAAAAAGGGATCGCATGACCCTGGGACGATGCAACGGTCATAAATATGAATCAGTAGCCAAGCATCTGAATTTTGATAACCTGACCATGGGAATCCTGCAACAATCATGTGTGGAAATGGTCATAAGTCACTTTTTTCTGTACCATTGTAATTTTGAATTGTCACTAAATGAACAGTTACAAGTCAAAGATTGCCTGTACTATATATTGTCCAGATATCTGATTACCTTGATTCAGTGGTGGGATTCAAATTTTTTTACTACCGGTTCTGTGGGCGTAGCTTGGTGGGCATGGCAGGGGAAGGGTACTGTAAAATCTCCAGTCAGAGGTGGGATTTGCCGGTTCTCCAAACTACTCAAAATTTCCATTACCGGTTCTCCAGAACTGATCAGAATCTGCTGAATACCACCTATGCCTTGATTATTATAAAGTAATCAGATATCTGGACAATATACAGTAATATATTGTAATAATCCAATTTCCTTCCTTTTTTCACCTCCTGTAATTTTCCTGGGAGAAGGAAGAGTCAATACAAGCTTTATGAAAGCCTAATTATTTTGCTATTCCCATTCCTTCCTGTTGATATTGATTTTCCTCATTTGCACCCATAGATTTTTTTTTTTTTAGAAAAATCTCTCTCTATTCATTAATTGAAACCTAACTTTTCTGCACAGGATAAACAGTGTTGAGGACAAATGTCTACATGTTGGATGGAGAACACATTTGGTTCCTGAGTTAGATGTTTCTTTCCCTTTGGGGGATGATGAATATGAAGTCCAATATAGTTAGGCTTAATAGGGTTAAAATTTGGGAATTAGTTGAGGTACTTGATAAAAGAAATATAGAAATGAGTGTCAAGTTCTTGTGGTTAGCAATTTCACTGTAGTATTTTACTCCATAATGTTTCTTTTCTATGGGCATTTTAAAACCCCTGCTGTCATGTATGTCTATACAATTGATAACTAGATACCGCAGACTTTTTTAAAATAGTAGGTAGTAAGAACATATAAATTATTCTCTCAGCCTTCTGCCAACTTCAGTCTCATCAAAATTGTTGACATTTTGTTTTTACAAATGACATTAGATACCGTTTCCATGGAAACTGAAGATTCGGCACAAGCATTCTCAAAACAGATATGAATATGTTTATTTTTTATTTTACTGATCAAACATTGAATGTCGCCTTATTAGAAAGCCTGAGAAGATAGCAAGTTTTTAAAAAGAAGACTCCTTCCCTGCCTTCCATATCCTAGAGCCTAATTTGTGAAGTGGTATAATATGGCAGATTTAAACATCAAAGGTTTATACATCAGATACCTTTCATTGAGGAAGCTATTACTAATCCTAGAATACCCTCCTACCCAAAAGGGACTGTGCTGTCCAGACAGTATATAGTTAATGGGAATTGGCATAGTTAGTTAGGAATTGGAAGCTGTCCCCTTAAGGGAATGCATCATGGTAATTGTAGTTAAGGTATCCTGGGAAATGTAGTCCATGTCATGTGGCCACATCTCTAATCCTGACTGATCACTGAATTGACCCTTGGTGGGTTGGGGGAGGTTCCTTCACTCTTGCCTGAACCCAGTATCATGCTGCTGCTTCACTCCCTTGGTTGTCTATTATTGGAATGAAAGGAGAACTATCCTTTTATACCAGAAAGTTAGCTATGCAAAGAGTTGGACACTGAGATGAATCTCGACATAACTGTAAGTTATATTGAGGATGCCTGATGAACCAATAAAAAGACTTTGTATGGATGCTTTGTGGAGTTATCTATCTGCCTTTATACATTCGGTCAAAAATTATAGAGGACAGAATAGTAAAAGGATAGTTATATCTTCAAATTCCCATTAACTATATACTGTCTGGACAGCACAGGGACAGTTGAACAAAACTCCAACAATGAGCATCAGGGATGACCCACATTGACCCAAAGTATCTTCTTCTAACATTCCAATGGGCTGCATTTGAACTGCAATACATCTTCAGATAGTTAACAGTCTCTTCCATGTCATGGCCCAGGGAGTCATAAATCAATCTTGGGGGGGGGGGTATTAGGATTTCTGATAAATGGCAGTTCAATCTCTTCTTGAAAGTCCCCAGTGATGAAACTCCCACAGCTTCTGAGGGAAAACTGTTCCATTGGTGATTGCTCTCACTGTCAGAACATTTCTCCTTCTAGGCTGAATCTCTCCTCGATCAGCTTCTATCCATTATTTCTTGTCTGGCCTTCAGGTGCTTTGAGAAAACAGGTTGACCCCCTCCTCTCTGTGGCAACCCCTCAGATATTGGGACACTGCTATCATGTTTCCCCTAGTCCTTCTCTTCTTTATACTAGCCACGCCAAATACTTACTATCGTTCATCGTATGTTTTAGCCTCCAGTCCCCTAATCATCTTGGTTGCTCTTCTCAGAACTTTACAGAAAAAAGGGTGTATTGCCCTTTTTATTCTTTGTTTTTTGGGCTCAGCCAAGATGGAAAGGGTTTTCTCCAAAGGTTCAGTCAGCTCAGGGATCCCTTTTATTGGGGGTTCCCCATCTGGGCTCCATCTCTCATGGAGAAGGCTCTCCCCACCCCCCAGAGATTCTATGCATTTCCTGTTCTTGGCACAAATTTAGAGGCCTGCAGCCTAAGAGTCCCTGAATAAATATTCATGTCAGATGAGGATGATGTGGCCTCGATAGACTTAGATGGCCACCACTAGTCCATACAGCATCCTTCTGGGTGAATTCAGTACACTGGCAGCCCAATTAGCTTCTCACAGATCAAATAAAGCTGAGAAACCCACCAGTTAGCTAATTTATGCTTTCTGGGAATGCCTACATTTTTCAGCTGCATTCAGTTACCAGGTTGCAAGTCCCAAATTTTTATTTTCAGACCATATTTTTTCTTATTTCTTTGGCCTCAGCTGCCTCAAGCACCTTGAGGCTTTTCATATAAAGTCTTCAGGTTCCTTCTCAGTTGGTCCATATAGCCCAGGTGGGAGATAAGTGATGTTTGGTCAGAGGACCAGGTCTAAGGAGATATCAAATCCTAAATCCACCAGCAATCCTTCCCAAATATCAACTGATTTGGGAAGTGTCCAGTAGAATAATTTTCCATACTATTGTACGCATGCACAACTGCAGAAATGTACTGAGTCCAAAGCCAACATAGCCCTAGGCTGTATAAACAGAGGGAGAGAATCAAGATCACATGAAGTGTTAATACTATTTTATAGTGTCTTAGTAAGGCCACATTTGGAATACTGCATTCAGTTTTGGTTGGCATGATGCAAAAAAGATGTTGAGACTCTAGAAAGAGTACGGAGAAGATCAACAAAGATGATTAGGAGAGTGGAGGCTACAACATATGAAGAATGGTTGCAGGAACTGGGTATGTCTGGTTTAATGAAAAGAACTAGGGGTGACATGATACCAGTGTTCCGATATCTCAGGGGCTGCCACAAAGAAGAGGGAGTCAAGCTCCAAAGCACCTAAGGGCAGGACAAGAAGCAATGGGTGGAAACTAATTAACTTAGAACCAAGGCGAAATTTCCTGGCAGTTAGAACAATTAACCAGTGGAACAACTTGTCTCCAGAAGTTGTGAATGCTCCAACACTGGAAGATTTTAAAAAGATGTTGGATAACCATTTGTCTGAAGTGGTGTAGGGTTTCCTGTCGGTTGGACTAGAAGACCTCCAAGGTCCCCAACTCTGTTATCTACTCTACTCTACTCTACTCTACTCTACTCTACTCTACTCTACTCTACTCTACTCTACTCTACTCTACTCTACTCTCATGCTCCTGCCAGAGTTTGAATCCAAGGAGGAAGACAAACAGCTGATAGGGTGTAGGAGTCTGGCTGGGCAAAATGGGGAAGAGATAGAAAAAGAGAGAGGGAGTTCAGAGGAAGACCCAGCTCCCCTTTTCATCCTAGGGCATGCAGGGAGGAACAGAGAAGAGAGCAATGTGGGTTGCATGGCTTAAGGGGAGGAAAGGGTCCTGATTCCCTTCATTAGCCACACCTGGGAATGAGAGTTTAAAAGAAATGCATGCTGAATGCGGAAGCTGCTGGAGCAAACACGAATTTATCTGGTGTTGACTTTAGTTAGCTGTGTTCCTGGCATCTTCCCAACCATGCTGAGTTATTGCCATGCCTTCATGTCTGGAATTCTTGCTCCTACCCTGCCAAACTAATTACTGCACCTCATTTTGCCTTGATTGGACTCATAATTACAGTTTTTGGTGACCACGTTTTGGATTTGATTCTCTGCAGCCAAGGGCTGTTCCTGGGAGAGTTTTCCTCCAGCCAGAAAGTAACCAGGACATTGGGGGCAAAGTTGGAACTTATAAAGGGACTCCTACTGATTAACTGACTGTGTTGCCTTTGTGCCATGCTCAGGGTCATCATATTAATATTGCTTCTTTTTCACAATCATTGTCTCTAACATATCAATAATGGTGCAGTTAAACTTCTCAGGTAGAAGGTCCCCTTATGGATAATAGGGAGTGGCTCATGATTTTTGAACACCCAGCAGATCAAGCAATTGCTTGATATGTTTTGTTCTTGAAATCTCCATCTTGATCATATTGTATTCATTGGAAGAACCCACAAAAAACATCTTCATCAGGACTCTCTCTACAGTAGCAGATCCTTAGTTGGAAAAGCCTGGTCATAATGAGTGAAATGATTGATTACTACCACATTTCCATATCCACTTGTATCTGGTCCCAAACACAGAAAGTCAATACACACTAACTCCATAAGCCCTTGATTATCTGGGTGTCCCACTGGAGTAGCCCTTGAGGGGTGGGATACGGCCAGTGGTGGGATTCAAAAAATTTTTACTACTGGTTCCATGGGCATGGCTTGGGGGATGTGGCATGGCTTGGTGGGTGTGGCTTGGGGGGTATGACAGGGAAAGGATACTATAAAATTTCCATTCCCATCCCACTCCAGGGGAAGGTTACTGCAAAATCCCCATTCCTTCCCCACCCCAGTTCTTGTGCAGGGTAACAAAAGAAGACCAGCTGATCAGCTGGGACTCAGGAGGCAGAGAAAAGATGGGGGCAGAGCCAGTCAGAGGTGGTATTTGCCAGTTCTCCGAACTACTCAAAATTTCTGCTCATGGTTCTCCAGAACTGGTTGGACCCTCCTGAATATCACCTCTGGATACAACCTTTCATTGGATACAATGTAGACAGGATCAATAATAACCCTCAACTTCATTCCTCACGCAAGGCCAGTAAGCTAATCTCTTTCCTGCTTAAAAGTTCTCTCCGCTTCCAAATGTCCATGCTCATTATGTAGAGTGACCAGCAGATTCTCCCTATGTTTTTTTGGGAGAAACCATTGTCACTTTACTACCTGCCTGCTCTCTGCTGTGCCTCTCTTGCTGCCACTTGTTTATTGGCCTGTTCACCAGGTCCCCTGCACCTGTCTCATCACCTCTCACCTAGCCGCTCACTTGCATGGCTCCGCTGCACCTCTTACTGCTCATTGTCCACTGACCTGTTCATCTGACTCACTGCGGCTCTCTTGCTAGCATTCATCTACGGCCTGTTCACCTGATTCCACTGAGCCTCACTCACCACACTTGCCTGGCTACTTGCTTGCACAGTTCCACTGCACCTCTCTCATTGTCGCTTGTCTGCTGGCCATTTCAAAATCTCATCAAAGATATTCCAGGCAAAATGTTTCCTGATGTGAAGGATGATTCTTTCTCTTTCATTTAGTAAACAACTAGTAAGTAGATGGCTAACAGGTTGGTTCAATACCAACTACAGGACAGAATTCCACATTATATTGAGGCCTTGGTCAGGAGGTCACTATAGGCTACATTCTAATACAGGGGTGCCAAACTCAATTTCCTTGAGGGCCACACCAGCGCTATGGTTGACCTTAGAGGGCCAGGTGGGTGTGGCCAACTGGGTGGGCATGGCCAACTGGGTGGGCATGTCTGACTAGGTGACGCCAATCCCAAACTGCTGGCATGTTTCCCTTACACCTTGGGTAGACTGTGCTGAAGCTATGCTGGCCCGATGTTTGCTCTTCGCATTGGGTAGACTAAACTGAAGCATTGTGGGATGGCACCTTTTGTTTTCTAAGACGACCCTCTGGGCCTGATCCAACCTCATTGTGGGCCAGATCTGGCCTGTGGGCCTTGTGTTTGACGCCCCTGTTCTAATGAAAAGCATATTAGGGAGAAGTGGCAGATAATTTTCCCTGGATCCATCAGCATCTATCTCACTATGAGATAGAATCAGGGCTATCCTTGCCGTCTCAAAAACACACATGTGGCCAGTCCAGTTCCTCAGTTACTGATGAACTCCATCCTGGTTTCAACTTTCTCCGCCAAAGCAGGAAATATGTACTTTGTTGTATTTACATATTTACATATTTAAATCAGTCTACCTTTTTTTCATAAAGTTAAGATTTCAGCAAAGTTGCACAACTAACAAACTTGATCGATTAATGCCTAATAATAATAAATAAAACAATGAACACACCTTTAAGCTATGCAACCAAACAATCCTGTGTTCATTTTATCAATTGCTTAGTTTATCTTTGATAGCAGATACAGTATAAGGTGATGATGTTACTATGAAAGAAACCCTCACACACATACAAACAATTGCTCTATCAGATATTATCTATCTGCCTACCTACCTACCTATATCCATCCATCTATACAGTTATCTATCTTTTCTATTTTTATTTATATTGTTAGTAAATTTATTACAGCTACCTGCTCCAAAAGATGCTGGATGACTATTTAAAATTGTGTGTGTGTGTGTGTGTGTGTGTGTGTGTGTATTTTATCCTGTTTTATCTCAGAAACACCTAGTTATCAACAATATAAAAGAAAATTGATTAATTCGTATGCAATATTCTCCTTCTCTGTTTAAGTTGTGCCATAATGTCTCCTCCCCAATTGGTTTTGCCTAATGGCAGCGTTCACAGATGCTTTAACATGCAACTACATGGCATCAAATTTTCTTTGTCCCTTTCATGAATAACTAGAATTATCCTGCTGAATCCAGACTAATAGCAATCCACAGAAGGGAAATTTTTACATTAGATGATCCATCTTGTTCAAAGTCTTGCTGGTTCACTGAAGCCACGTTAATGGATGATTATCTTTCTTCTTTTCTCTTCTTGTTATTCTTGAACATTTTCTCTCCCATTGAAAGATGTGTGGAGATATGGTTCATGAGACATAGCACATTGGATATGTACTAAATATTTCCCTCCTTTGATTCTTTTAAATGTAAATGACAAGGTTTGAGGCTATACGGGATTCAATTCTGGGTTATTAACCATTTTCTAATTGCAGTTAAATCCATTATAGACACTAGTTTATGTCTTTCATTAAGGAAATACATTATCCTTCTTGTGATTGAAGTGATTTCTTTAACTTCCATTGTTTAAAAATATAGGAATTGGTCAGGAATAATTAATTTAAATATTATTAAATGTTCATAACTTATAAAGAGATTACATAATAGTTACAAGAGTTGCTCTGTGAGGGAAATGGTGATTTTTAAATTTGACAAACAAACAAAATAAAAAACACTTTTCCTTCTCTTTCTTCCCTAGTCAAAAGACAATTAGGTCCAATCCTGAAAAAAAGGGAAAGATGAAATGGCTGCTTCATCCTGAAAAAATATAAGCTGTGAAAAAGAGACTCAGAAAAGTCCTGCCTTTGACCTTGTTCTTAAAAGAGGCAGTAACACTTGTGAACAGGCTGCCAAAATTTTATAAATATATTTACAAAATGAACTAGTATTCTGTATCATCTATGCATCTTAAAGGCTGACATATAGTAATACAAATAATGTAAGGCTAGGTCCCACTGGCCGATGGATGCAAAACGTATGCAGAAAGGACACAGCAGACAAGCAAAATTTCGGGGCCCAAAAGTAGTAAAAAATTTGCATAAAGGAATGGAAAAGAAGGACGTGGTAGTATGTTAGGCGGGGATGTTAGAACGGATGTTGCATGTGGAAGCTAGCGATGAGAGCGGATGAAGCGGAATCGACCTCGAAGGGGTCGCAGAATTTTTGAGTGGATGTCTAGTGGACCAGGGGCAGATGCATAGCGGATGAAGGGATGCATCAGCGTACGCCTATACGGAAACAAAGGGGATGCCGCGTGGATATATATTCGATGCAAAGCGTTCACTGTGGCATGCGGGGGATATGATTGCGTCCTCCGTGGATATAAAGGATGGCAGCACAGCACACAGTCAGTATACAGGGAATAAGACGATGTGCCACATACATCTTGGCAGGAAACACCATGTTCGTCAGTCAGGCAAGAAGAGGAAGTCTGTGCCTACCATTCAAACCCGGCAAGTGAGAAGGCCAGAACAGCATCCACCGCCTGGCACTAGATCTGAATCTGCTGCTTGCGCTGCTGTTTGTGGTAGACCAGCCCCAAGCCCCTTCAACCTCAAAGCTGCTGCTGAAGGCCTGTTGGCTCAAGCTCCTGAAAGGCCTGCTGCTGCAAGCCCCGAGGCCCTGGCTGATACAAGGCCCCTGAAGACCCTGAACAATTCCAGAAGGCCCTGAAGCTGCAAGCGCCCGAAGGCCCTGTGAAGCCCTTGCCAGAGGGAGGGAAGAGGCAAGGGAAAGGAGAGGGGAGTAGAGGAAACAGTACACTGTTTCTGAGAAGCATGGAGGATGAGATGAGTTGAAGGAGAACGGAATCCTCTGGAGAAAGAGCCATAGACTGTATCGGGACATCCAAGAAGAAGCAGGCAGCTTGGGAGGAGAACAAGGCAGAGGATCTGGGTAAACAGCTGCAGAAGTATCTTGATGGTGGAAAGCCACATGCACACCTGGTATGGAAGCTGCACCTCAAGAAAATCCGGAGGGCCGTGTCAATGCTACTGACGGGAGATGTACGTCATGGCAAGTGAAGTTTCTGGAGGGTGGAGTAATCCGCACCGAGGCAGCTACGCCCCTTTGGACAATCCTCTCCTCCGATCAGCGCAGAAAGTCTAGTCTTCTTCCAGCCAGGGAGTCAGCTACCGATGTCCAGAGCAGGTGTCTTCAGAAGGCCCACAGCAGAGAACCCCCTGGAACAGATGCACTCTCCCTGGCCGCATCGGCACTTGGAGGATCCGTAGAGGATGACGCCCGCTCGTCCACAAATGGAGGAAGAGAGAGCATGCCCAAGGCCAACCGACCCCACCCCCACCCGCCACTTCACAGGAACGCAGGCAGAGAGGCAGAGTGGAGGGGCCAGGACCATCAGTGGTGGCTGTTGGAGATCACGGGACACATGAAAACAGTACAGAACCTCTTCTCCTCTGGCTGGTTGACTTGGACAGAGACATTTCTCTCATACTACTGTGAGCCCAACCTGAGGAACCTGCCAGAGGCCGAGTATCAGGTTGATGAAACAAGAAGATACAGCACTTGATCTCACACACTGCTCAAGGCCCAGCTGAAGCTGCGTCTATCCAGTCCAGGTCTGCTTCCTCCACCACTCAGGCGGTGCATCACAACCTTTCCACAGCTTTTCAATGCAGCCCTTTACCTACAAGACTACGATATCAGGACTTCCCACGCACAAGCAGAACTCCAGTCCAGGCCCAGGTTCATCGGTAACACCAGAGCGTGCCGTTCCACCCAGCTGCAGACGAGACAGCCTCACGACACTTCATCGTCATTCCAACCTTCCCACCCCAAGCACAGCCATCAACAGATAATCTGCCATTCGAGGTATTGGGCTGACATACTCAAGTCTCTGATGAAGGGCCTCAATGACCCTTTGGGATTGAGTCAGCTTCAGAATAGAGCTTCCTGAACACACCACACCACTGTTGTACCTCGGGCAAGCACCCAATGGCGCTCAGCCAGCACGTCAGCATCCATAATCCACAGTCATGGCCATCACAGCTGAGAACCATGGACATGAACTCAAGATGACTCAGAAGTCTCAGAGACTAAGGTTGTTTATTGTTTTTATAAAGTTTATTTATGCTTAGATACTTAAATAGTACAGTTTACGTTGGTTCATTTTGCTTCTTTAAATTAATAAATGTCAAAAAGTTTACCTAAGAAAGTTAATAAGTTAATTTTGCTTAAGACACTTATAAAGTTTATTGGTTATATTTTGCTATTTAATAAAGTCATAAAGTTACCTAAGAAAGTTTATCTTTGGCTTAAGATACTTAGTTTACTTGATTCATTGCTGTTACATTAATAAGTAGTGGTGAAACTTGAAAAATGGTTAAGCCTTTGCATGCTTGTGGATAGATAAGAAGGCTGTTGTGGGATATGATAAAGCTCGTCAGTGCAACCATACGTGGGATTTCTATGGTCCACCATCAGTGATCCAGATGATTTTCTCACCCCTTTTTATTAGAAAAATGATTGGTTGTCCACTAGGTGTCTTTGACATACTCTAACGACATATCTGGCAGAACATCGCTAAATATACGAGAATAAGATCCCAATCAACGTTTTGGTCGTACTATTTCCGTGCTACTAACGCTGTGTAGACAGTTTGTGTCCTTTTGTTTCCTCCTCTTTCCATTTTCAGTGCAAGATGCTGAGTGAGGGAGTGCCAGAGGAGCAGACGAGGATAACAGAGAATGTTTATTAACAGAGGTGATAATGACATAGAAGTTTGTTGCCGTATAATGTCGCGGATGTAATCGTAACGTGGCGGAAAGTTTCATCCGTTCACAAAGTTTTGTGCAGCTCAAAACTTCTTTGGCGGATGAAATTGCAGTGATGATGCTCAACACGGATAGAGCGATGAAACACGTAATGCAGTGAATGACATCAACGGATGCCATAGCGTTTTCTTTCCAACAGATGGCAAGCTTTTTTTAACGTTTTACATCCTCTTTGCATCCGTAAGTGCAGTGGGACTGGGCCTTAACATTGAACGTGGAGTTTGTTTCATAGTGACTTAATGGACTTGTCTAATTAGTTACAATGGTGCAGAAAAATATTATTATGTTCCTCTTTTGGGATGTAGCTCAAGTGTTTTGATGATCTCCCATTCAAATGTTTTGGGAACCAAAAGGTCATCCTTGGTTGCTGTTGTTACCTATAGAAACATAGAGACTATGAAAATATTTTAAAGAATCTGGAAGCATTGTTTTAGTCTGATACTCGTTATTAATATTTTATGATATGTGAGGATCATAGGAAGCAGAGTGTAATGAGAAATAATGGGAAAGACTGATTTTAAGAACAATTTAGCTGTTTCTTTAAAAAATAGAATTGCATCTATCAGTACTTTTAATCTTGTTTAATTCAATCTGAGTTGGTGTGCAGTCCCTTTAGAGAAATAAGGCAGAAACAGTTGCAAAATGTTTTTTTACTCTGGAAAACAGAATGCATGAAGAGGAAGCTCAGATAAACCCACAGAAATATGTTAAACAAAGTGCATTTATTCCATCTGTATAGGCATCCTTCAGGTTATGACCACCATTGAACCAAAATTTCTGTTGTTAAGTAAGATAGTTGTTAAGTGAGTTTTGCCCCATTTTATAATCTTTCTTGCCACATTTGTTAAGTGAATCATTGCAGTTGTAAGTAACATGGTTGTTAATGGATGGCTTTCCCACTTTGCTTATCAGGTCACTAAAGGTGATCACATGACCTTGGACACTGCAGCCATCATAAATGGTTGTAAGCCCTTAATCAAAGCATAGCCAACCTCAAGGCTCAACTTTTGAGTCTCAAAAAGTTAAGCAGGGATGGCTCTGGTTAAAACCTGGATGGATAATTATTATGTAATTGCAGGATGTTGGCTATACTGGAAGACTGAAAAAATAGGTTGAAAAAAATCATTAGCAAAGCATTTCTATATCGGTGTCAAGAAAAGTTGAGGGGCCTAGTAATCAAACTCAATTTATCTTCTAAGAATGCCAGAATGCCCTACTCAGTGGAAGCTTTATTAATAACTTCAGAATAGGTTTGTACAATATATGTAGTCTTCCATTTACAACAGTTCATTTAGTGACCATTTGAAGGCATTGAAAAAGTGACTTATGACCATTTTTCACACTTATGACCGTTGCATGTCCATGATTATGTTATTTATTTACATTTATTTACATTTGGATGGTTGATAACTGATTCACATTTATGATGGTTGCAGTGTTCCATGTCATGTAATCCCCTTTTGCAACCTACTGACAAGCAAAGTCAATGGGGAAATCACTTAACAATTAGGTTACTAATTTAACAACTGCAGTGATTCACTTAATTTTATGATAAGGAAAGTCATAAAATGGGGCAAAATTCACTTAATAAATTTCTCGCTTAGCATCTTAATTTTTGGACTCAATTGTAGTTGTATGTTGACTACCTATATATCCAAGACTGTCCTACAATTACACAGAGTGAGGCAGATACCTCAGCTGGCAAGTGAGGAATTATATAATTATATAGGAATTATATAGGAATTATAAGAACAAATATAATTGTTCTTCAAACATGTATTTGACACTTCCTCTTTTTATCTTGTTAAAAATTATGCTAACAACTTTTGGAGACTCTATTGGATGCCTGAGATTCGAGAACATTTGATGATGTACTTCTGTATATGCCCTCAGGTGTTGTCTTGCCATCATGAAAATGAGATTCAATTGTCAGTCTAGTCAACTGTAAAATTGGGAAGGGTGGAAGAATATCATTTGGCCCTTTGTCTGATGATGCAGCAAAATCTTATAAAGATGTCCTGATGCATTTGCAGACAAAAAACAAGGTCATGCAGTTGTGGTAAAGTGGTGGCATTTCACTGATCAGATGGGATGTAAAGTACTTCAAAATTTGAGCTATTACAAGTTTTTCTGTAGGTGCTCTTACATTGCTGTGTATAATGTGTTAATAAATGCAGATGACATTTGTTTCATGATCTCTTTACAATGTGGAAATAATGGCTTGTGACTTTGGATGCTAATAACAGTCCTTGCAAATTCCTAGGGACATTCTCTTAATCCTTCAGCATTAGTGTTAAAAACTTTAATGTTAAATCTTACTAACCTTGTCTGAAATTTAAAGCCTGTACGATTTTGAATCTCCTTATATAGTTGTGTAGAATTGTAGATTTTTTATCCCTTAGGAAGGCATGAAAGAAATTCTTTCCTTCTTGAACTCTGCAAAGCAGAAGAACTTTTAAAAGGATAATGGAGGAAGGAAGGAAGATATCCTCATTGTCTTCTATGCCACAAACTATACATTACTTTTCTTTGAAATATCCAATCACTTGGTCAGCTTCCCCTGGGCCCTCTATACCTATTTTTCAACCTGTATTTAATCTTGGCAGCTTTGCAATAAACTACCAATTTTAGGCTTTCTTCCAAAGTTGATAAAGAGTTACTCCTTGAGAAATTAATGTTTGAGGGAACATTAACTTTCATTTCTTCAGGCTGGGAGATAAACAAAACAAAAGATCCTCAATCCTTTGTATACTCAGAACATGTTCAGGCAGCTTTATTTTGAGGAATCAGTTTGCTGTTTCCATTAATCTAATCATTACAGTACAACAGGACTCAACAACACATAGGCTCCAAGAATCCCTACAAAAAAACTGCCATAGCACCTACATTACATTATAATTAAAACATGCTAAATAATTTACAAGCAACAATTAATTGTAAAAATTTAAAAATTACCGTTACTAGATCCCTAAATATTTAGTTTGGTGTTAAGGCATCAGGCTAGAAACTGGAAGATCATGAGTTCCAATCCCACCTTAGGCAGAAAGCCAGTTGGGTGACCTTGGGCCATACACTTTCTCTCAGCTCCATAGGAAGGAGGCAGTGGCAATCCACTTCTGCAGTCCTGCAAAGAAAAATGTCAGGAATTTATTTGTGCATGAGATCTCTGAGAATCAAACACAATTAAACTGAAGAAGAAAGGATAGAAAGATGGGGTTGGTTCTATATCTGTAAGGACTCTTCCTGTTTAACGTTGCTTATACGTACATTAGGTAATACCCATTCTAAGACAACTCACAATACTATAATCTAAATAGCAGTTTGGTAGACGAGATTGTGAGTTCTTAAGCATGAAGCCAGTGAAGTGATCTTGGATTGGTCACATGCTTGCAGTCCTAGGAAGGATTAATGACAAAGTAGTTCTAAAAAACCTTGCTAAGAAAATTGCAGGACTTGTCTAGGCAGCCTCTGAGAAGCGGACACAACTGAATCGAAGAACAAAAACAGTTGGATGCAACCTTTATGTCCATTATGTTAGAAAGATCAACATTAATTTCTATTTTGAGCATTCAGGAAAGCTAGGAAGCTATCACAAATGCTTGACATGATATTTACCTACTTATTTTACAACAAAACAAGTTACTTGTTATGAGAGAAGGCAGCTGACCTCACGGAGAAACGGTGTAGACAAGTGGCAGCTCCGCGAAGTCCCACTGATTTCTTCAAGCCTGAAGGCTCTACCAAACCAAAAGTCACTATGGAGGGATGATGAAAGTAGAGGGGATGCTTTGGTGGTCATGAAGAAAGCACAGTCTCCTCGAATGACCTGAAGAAAATCCCTTGATCTGGACAGAAGAGAGAACGGCCATAATGGCTGAACCAAAGCCGGGAATCCAGCCAGAAAATGAAGGAGGGAAAGATATTGTAACAGCATGCTCAGTCTGGGTAAGAATTATTCTAATTTCTGCAGTGGAATTTTTCCTAAAATAACCCATTTGGAAAATGGAAAGTAACTCAACAAAGAAAATTAGTGGTGATTAACAACCTAGAGTACTGGTTCCCAAACTTTTTCAGTCCACCGTCCCATTGGTGCTACAAACTCATCCTCAGTGCCCCTACCCAGGGGTGGAATTCAAATTTCTTAACAACTGGTTCTGTGGGCGTGGCCTAATTTGTGGCCGTGGCTTGGTAGTCATGTGACTGGCTGGCTATGGCTTAGTGGTCATGTGACCAGATAGGTATGGTTTGGTGGTCATGTAACTGGGTGGGTGTGGCCAGGTGGCCATGTGACTGGCAAATCAAATATAAGTGGTCCTCGCTTAATGGCCAGTTGCTTAGTAAGTGTTCTAATTTATGACTAACTCCCCAGAGCTACTTGACCTGTTTTTGGAGTTTTGACAACCATGCGCATGCACGCACACACACACACACACACACACACACCCTTCTAACCTTGCTGGAGCAGGTGGTTGGACTAGATATCTCATTCACTTTCTCCTTCCTTCCTCCTTCCCTTTCTTTTTTTCTCTTTATTTTTGTCCCTTCCTTCTATCCCCCTCTTTGTCTGTTCTTTTTCTTCCTTTCTCTCTCCCTTTTTCTTTCCCTTTTCTCTTTCTTTTCTTTCTTGTCTCTTCCTTCTT
>BHFT01037302.1:0-15454 GCA_004320025.1 Laticauda laticaudata
CTTTGCTGAGGCCCCCCAGAAGCCCTGCAGATGTGCCATCCGCTCCCATCTGCTTCCATCCGCTAGGCTTCCGTTCCGCATCCACTTTCCATCCGCTTTGTGTCCTCCCCGCATCCGTTCCTTTCCGTGTTATCCGCTCCAGTTATGCAAATTTTTGCCCATTTTGAGAGCGGATAACAACAGATGGAACATTTTTCTCGTCTGTTGTGTCCTTTTTACTAACGTTTTGCATCCATTGGGCAGTGTGACAGGGCCTTTAAGAACAGATTCATTTTGAAGTGTTTTTTTAAGAATAGAATAGAATTCTTTACCAGCTGTGTGATTGAACACACAAGGAATTTGTCTTTGATGCATAAGTGCTCAATGTGCATAAAGAAAAAATAAAATACATTCATCAAGAATCATAAGATACACTTAGTGATACTCATAGGTTACTAATAAGCAATCAAATCATACTCGGGAACAAATAAAACAATATAAATTGTAAAGATACAAGCAATGCAGTTATAATTATAAGTTGAAAGAGATAGGTAATAAGGATTAGAAGAAGAATAGTAACACAGTCTTATTAAATAAATTGAAAAATAAGTTCATTAAGAGTTGATATTAAATAATTGTTTGCCATTTATGTTAGTTATTTTACAGTTGTCCTGCTTGAATCATCTTTTAAGAAAGGGTTATTTTTTATGAAGCATATCTCTTTTATTTCTTGTACCTTGCTTTTAAAAAATAAATGTTTTAAGAATAAATATAGAAAAACTATACTATTTAGGCCCATGTCAAACCCAAACATTTTCCTATTTCTTTCCAAATAACACAGTATCAAATTACTGACTGTAACATCCCCATTCCCATCTCTCTGAAATATTCATGAATTTATTGTTTTCTTCCACAATAATATAAAATACAGTAAGAAACCATTAACATTATTCTTATTTTCAATTTTGTACAAGGAGGAACCATCATTTAGTATGGTTAGTAAGTCACTTCTGGAATGGAGCCCTGGAATTTATAAATGCAAAGTTTCAGTCTTGATCCCTGTGTTTCTGAACACAGGATTTTTACAAGATTAATTTTAATTTACAAGATTAATAGGAAAATGGCATTTTTAATCTAATCCTATCGTATTAGTGGAGGTAAAGTGGTAGTGCAGGAATGGCTGGTGTTCCGTAAAACCTCTAACTTCAGTGTATAAACAGAACTGTACACTGGAGCTGCAAAATGTGAGAAACTATAGCAGTAGCCAATGGCACTGTCCCAGAGATGACCAGATGGAGGGATAAGCTGTAGTTATTGCTAATTTGTGGAATGATTATTGCTAATTTGTTGAATGATTGCTAGAATGGGTACCACCAGGCAATGGTTGGTATTGACTTGTAGCAATCACAGAAATCGCTTATACCCTTTCAGATATTGCCAAATATCTGAATTCTGAGTATTCTCTGAGTATTCTCATAAATGGCTTTCTTATTGACAGAAATTGTATTTTGGTAAACTCTAGAAAATCATTTTGCCACTCCAGTTTTGCTGCTTCATGAATGATTTGAACTAAGAACAGAGGCTGGAAGCTGTCCTAAATATTTTTTAATGAGAAAAAACATCAACCGGTGAATAATTATTGAAAAAAAATGAGAGTGAGTGTTATGCAGATACGTAGAGCTAGAATTTTACATCTTCCTTCCTTCCTTCCTTCCTTCCAGACACCTATCTTACAAGTAAGTGACGCTGGTTACATGTATCAATGTCATTTTAAAAATGCAGAGTAATGGTCACTATTAAAAATAACAATAAAAAAGCACACAAAACAAGAAATAATTTATTTTTTATGGTTAAGTCATTCCTTTTTAGACTGCATAAACCCTAATTAAGGTTACACAATAATGTTCTAGTAGAAAATCCCACTCCTAATTTTCAGCAATTGCACCACTGAATTTTGGAGATGGCTTTCAGGACAGCACAATCAGTACTCTGCCCAGGATCTAGTTAAGGTGTCAAGGGCCTATGAAAACATTTCAATTCTGATAATGCAAAATGAAAAAGTAAAAATTCAAATTATAATTTGTATTTATTGAATTACTGTACATGTATTGAAATAGCATTTAATGGCAGGGAGAAGAATCAGGGGTGGGATTCAAAAAATTTTTACTACTGGTTCTGTGGGTATGACTTGGTGGGCATGGCAGGAAAGGATACTATAAAATCTGCAGTCAGAGGTGGTATTTGCCAGTTCTCCGAACTACTAAAAATTTCTGCTATTGGTTCTCCAGAACTGGTCAGAACCTGCTGAATAGCACCTCTGATAAGAATGAAGGTTCTTGAAAATAATTATTCCAGTATTTGGTCAGAGGGCTACAATAAGGTGAGTCAAGGTTGCTTGCAGTCCTAAATTTTCAACCTGGTTTTAGTAAATGTAAAGGATTTTGGCTTGCTTTGTCCCTGCTAAGCAATTGCATGAAGAAATTGGGCAGATATTTATTTTGTTTTGTATTATATTTGAATCGGGAATTATGATTTAATTCATCCTGTTAATAATTAGTTTAGCCTAATACTGTAATCTGACAGATTTGCCTTAAACCAATGATGTAACTCCACCTTATTCAGCAAATGAACAGAGAACAGAAAAAAGTTGTCCCTGAAAACATATAACATTATAGAAAGGAAGTGGATTTCTCCCTGTCTGATTTCCTATCTATTCTTCACTTATCTGGGATTACCCTAACAGAAGATATACCACTGTTTCCAGGAATTTTATAGAATCATTATTAACTCATTCTTGACAAACAGCATTTCTTCTTCATAATAGCACTGTAATTCTAGTTTTCATGCTACTTTCTAATTACATAATAAACTATTATTATCAGACAATAGTTCGGTCAATTTTTTAACATGGCAATTTGTTGCACATATCATTTTTAAAAGTCCTGAAATATATAGGATTTTCTCTTTTGCCTGTTATAATAGCAGTGATTTTCTTCACAGCTGACACAGTTCAAAATAAATACTTCTACAATGTGGGTGCAAGAAATGGGCTGAATGCAAACTTAGGTGATCTATGGTGGCACAGTGTTTTAGGCCGATTCTGCCACTGCCAGGAATTCGATCTTGACCAGCTAAAGGTTGACTCAGCCTTCCATCCTTCCATGATTGGTAAAATTTTGAGCCAAATTGTTGGGGGCAATATGCTGACTATGTAAACTGCTTAGAGAGTGCTGTAAAGCACCATAAAGCAGTATATAAGTTTTAAGTGCTATTGGTACTGCTAAGATATTTTCATGCAGACCTATATAATTTTATTCCATATATCACTAATCTGAACTTTGAACCTGTTACTGTTACTGGTCTGTTAATGATCAACCAGAAAGAAAGCATGAAAAAGAAAATAACTTTTTCATTTAAAAATGAAGTACTTGTACTTGATCAGAGTCAGAATAGATAAGTATTTGAATATTACTGCCAACTGGACTGTGGGCTGTCTCCTCCTTGCTATCAAAATATGAGTCTCAATCTACAGGCATATAGAATTGTAGGCAATATAGCTAAAATTAGTAGAGCTTCTGTATTGATCCAAACTTTTGCATTTTCTTTTTTAAAAAACAGTATCGATGGAATTCTATATTGAATATTATATATTATACAATCAAAACTTTTAAGTACTATGAGTTTGTTGCTCATTTAATTCTGTAATTAAAGGGCAACAGGCAATCTGATGACCTAACAAAAAAAAAAGCCTTCTCCAGCTTTGTACTATCATCTATAGAGACTATAACTTCCAGAATTCTGTTTTTGGTCTCACATAATTACATACATAATTGGACATTTTTGTTTGTAAGTAATACTTAATAAAATTTCAAAAGAAAAGGCAGGAATGCAGTATTCAAGGGAAACTGCTTCATTATTCAGTATTTTTAAAACAATCTACATGTGTCACAGAATGCTTTTTTAAAAAAAGTTTATTGATATTGTGCTTTGATATGCCATGTTGCTGTGCAAATCACTTGAAAGAAGTGTTTCAAACTATGTGGGACAAATTAACTGCTACAAAGGTACAGGTGCTTTTAGAGTATTCCCTGAGAAACTGCTCCCAGATGTGTCTCATGCATATGGATACACACCCATTTTGCTTTGGGGGAAACCTTTCATTTTCATGGACTGTCTCTTTGCCTCTCTAGGTCTCATCATGGGATTAATTTTACGGTATGTCACAGCTCCATCTGATTTTGAAATTGGAAATGTCTATGACTGTGATAAACTCAAGGCTGGCTTACCCACTCTGCTTGTCAACATCACAAATCAAGTGTATGAATATCAGTACAAAAGGGAAATTAGCCAGATTAATGTCAATGCACACCAAGGGAACGCAATGCTGCAAAAGGTGAGATAATGTCTTCTCAGTGTAGGTGATCTTACATTATTGCTATTTCTGATTAATTACAATTCTCAAAAGAAGAGAATCAGAGTGATTTAAATGTGCAGCCCAAGAAGTTTATTTCCCATATTCATTGTCTATTTGCAATCAGAAAATAAGCACATCCATTTCACCCTTTCTGCTTTCACACTTCAAAGGTTGTGGGGAATATAAGAAGATTTTACATGGAAGTCATGTCATGCAAAAAATGAGAAACTAGCTATCAATCTCTGTAAGTTAAATTACTGTTTATTAGTCTTCATAGTTTAAGTTCCACCATTCACTCTGTTCAGGAATCTGGGATCCACTAAGACAAAAACAAACAAAAAACCCATGTTGGTTCCAAAACCACTCTGACACCTTCTCTTTCTTTTGAATTGATCAGTTATTTTCCGTTACTTCCTGAGTGACCTACTCCTCTAAACTCATTTTATAGAGGGTTAAAATATTTGGGAAACATTATCTGAAATTTCATTGTCTCTTTCCAAATAATATTTTTCTTTCTTTTTAATAAAGGAAATTTCAATAAGTAAATAAAACAGCAAACCAACTACAGAAAGTGGATTATAATTATAATTTTCTAATTTTGAGAACTTGAACATTTGGCTTCTTGAACATTTCTTTCTTCTGGGCATTTCTTCAGCAAGCTGTGTTTGCAGCTATGAGCATGTTGCGATTTTTTAATAAAAGGTGTTGTGTATAAGAATTGGAATACTCCAAATACCTCTGATTGGCCGAGCAGGCCACAATTGGATTGGTTAGTAAAGTACCGTTGCAATTGGCCCGCCTTACAGTGGGAAAACTTAAAAGAGCTGTCATTGGCCGCAAGCCACGAGTAGCCGCTATAAAAAGGGCTGCCGTGGCTCCAGCAATGTTCTGTTACGAAGTCACTGAATTAGTTAAGAATAAAGAGCTGTTTGATGAACACCGGTCTCAAGTACTTCTATTCTCAGGACAGAACAAAAGGCATGTCATTATTCTCCCTCACATTAGAGAAGAAAGGTGAATGAAATGCTTCTCTTGGTTTGATTAAAGTACAGGTTAATGCACCATTTGAATTTGTCAGTATGAAAATCCTTAAATTATACAAGTTCTTGCTCCTAATTTCCTCTCATAAAGATGACAATGCAGCAAAATGTACTTTTGCTGTTAATGGAGTTAATTAACAGTTAATGCTGTTAATGCCAACTAGTTGACATTAGTTTAATAATCCAAAGTAAGCAGAATGCAGAACTGTTTTTAAAAAATGCTGAGTTTCCACTTCCTGTTTATCATTCAAGCTATCTGCTGGACAAAAATAAAAAGAAGTCATTTTCTAGTCCAGCTGTATTGTTACAGAACTAAATAATTCATCTAGGTTCATAAAAGGAAGGCATTTTATGGAAACAAAAAACTGTAAAACATTTGGCGAATGACATGTTCTTGCTTTTAAAGGTTATTAATCTAGCAGAACCAAATTGAAGATACAGTTGAATTCAAATCCTTATAAAATGATATTTTATATAGTCATTTCTGTTTTAAATTGTAAAATGGTTATTAAAACAAAGTGTAAAAAATACAAGCTGCAGGCATAAAAATGCTGAATTGAGGTATGAGTGTATGGACTGCACTGACAAAAATGGTATCAAAATTATATATGCATTCATTAAAGATTTCCCATTGTCACTGTTAAGCCTGGGTTCCCCAACCAGGGTTAGGGAGACAAGCTAAACAGAATGTGCAGCGTTAGTCAGATAGGCACACAGATAAAATGAGTGAGCTAAGCTTGTATGTTTATTAACATACAGTAAAAATAACAGATAGGCTTGTGCTATCAAAAGTATAGTTTATTCCATTATATGTGCATAGCAAAGTCAAAATAACAGTCCAATAGTCATGTATCATTTAGTCAGTCCATTCAGGGATATTCAGTTAGCAAAGTCCATGTAGAATATCCTATGTCAGTTCACTTACAAATCAGTCCTTTGTTCTCTCTCCCGTTCGAGCAATGCAGTCTAGTTTCCAAGCAGTAATCAGGGATCATCAAAGCCAGAGAGAGAGCACGCTGCAGTCTTGCTTCTTTTAAGGTGCTTTCACAACCACTCCCTTAATTACTATCCCACAGTTAAAGTTGCAGACACTTTAACATACAAACTATGATTACTTATTTATTATTTTACCTAAACCAGTTAGGGTAAACAATGTTATCCCTAACAGTCACCACTGTTAAAAGTAAAGCAGAATCAATCTATAGATTTAAATTTTTCCAGTGAAATTTTAATAATGTCTGGCAATTTATGCTCCTGGAAACAAGATGTCTTTTAAAAGAAGTATGGTTTAATAGTTTGCAATTAATTTAAATCCAATGATTTTATTAATATTAGTATTTATTAGTATTTAAAGTATATTTGACATTACTAGAGAACATAGTTTGATAAAATCCATAAAACTTCCTGTGCAATCTGACATCTTCTTTCCATGCTCTAAAAATTAACTACATTAGACCTGATTATTACATCCCCCATATGTTTTTTTGATTTTTGAATCTCTTATTAGATTAAAACTGCTACTTTTCTTTGTCATGCAAGAGCAAAGCTGCTGAAAAGGTGGATTCAGGGGACCTCCAAAAGTTGATTCATTTTAAAGCCAGCTTCATTCCCTACAAAGCTGGAAGAAGTTGAAAGTAAAGCGAATTTATACTCAGCTGAATTGCAACATGTGTGACTGAAAACTAATACAATTGTCCTTTCATTACACTGAAATTCAAGAACTTCTCAGCTGTGGAATTCTTGCATCATTCCCTCTCTGTCTCTAGGCTCCACAAGCTTCTCTCTCCTCCCAATAAAGTAGTTTTTCTCAGCCTTGTTATGTTTATGTGTACTTCAAATCCCAGAGTTCCTCAGGCAGCATTTTAAATTGCCCAAGGTTGAGAAACAGGGCCATAGAATATCTTATTTCACGGCTCTTTGAGCAAACAGCATAGCACTTTTCCTTCCCCAACTACTGTTCAATCCAGTTTTTGAGAAATCACTCAAGCAAATGCAAAAAGATGAGATTAAAAACATTAAAATTACAAGGGACAAGGAAGGAAAGATTTACAACATCTCAGCATTCTTTCTAAAATTAAGAGTGCATATCTTTTGAGCTTTAAATCTTAGTCAACTAGATACTATTGATTAACCAAGTTACATTAATTTTATCACTTTATTTGAAACTCTGTGCTTTTTTTAAAGTTCTTCATAGTTTTCTCCCTTTATTTCCCAAATAAATTTTGTGTATTTCCATCTGGATATTATCCTGCTTACTTTAAAAATGAAGCATATGAACATTTCATGCAGAAAACTTCACAGTTGCTCTACAATCCTTTGTGTTCTTTAACATTTCATAAGATTTTCTTACATGTTGTGTTTCTGGGATTGAGAAAACAAAAAAGGCCTCAAAACACTTCTCACTTTTTCAAAAGTTAGCATGAAGGGAAGATTATTTGCAGACTGCCTTAGACTCACCCAATTAGACAGACTAAGATGTGCCAGGCGATTCAACCTGAATGATAACAACGAGCCACAATTCTTTTTTTTACTAAAATGTCATCAGTAGGGGAAATCATCTTCCAACCCACATTCAAAACTGAAACTTTCTTCAAAAGTCCCCTTTTGCTGTCCAGACAGTTTAGAGTTAATGGGATTTGGGATAGTTAATTAGGAATTGAGAGCTGACCCCTTAAGGGAATGCATCATGGTAAATGTAATTAAGGTATCCTGGGAAATGTAGTACATGTCATGTGGCCACATTTGTAATCCTGATTGGTCACTGAATTGACCCTTGGTGAGTTGGGGGAGGTTTCTTCACTCTTGCTTTAACACAGCCTCATGGTAGCAGCTGTACCCCCTGCCTCTACAATATGGGATGAAAGAGATAACCATCTTTTTACTATTCTGCCTGTCCTGTCCTGTACAAATACTGTACAAAGGCAGATAGATAAATTCCACAAAGCATCCATACAAAGTCTCTTTTACTGGTTCATCAGGCATCCTTATCATAGTTATGAGAAGGTTCTTCTTAATGTCCAATCCTTTGCATATCTGTCTTTATGGGTAAATATATGACAGTGATCTGGCTTATACATTATACCATATTATACTTTATTTAATCACAGGTAACTGTGTTCACACAATACACTAAACCACAATGCACTAAACCAAAACCAGACTACATTATAATTTCTATAATGTGTGAAGTAAAGTAAGACAATACAAATTAAGAAAACAGTTTAGGTAACATATGAAATTTCCTTGCAATAGTTTGCTGTTTATTTAAGTATCTTGGAATGTAAATGAAAGGTCCTTCGAGGCAAAGTGGTACCATTGCCATAGTACCAAGCATTTTCTGTGGGTCCAGGTGGGAATAGAAAGCACAACAAAGGATTTTATGTTGCTGCTAATGAGTAGAAACACTCTTACTGAAATTTCAACTAATCTTTCTGTTAAATAAAATTGATTTACAATAACAACATGTCTTCGAAAGACAGATTTTAATTTGTCCTAGATCAACATTAGGGTATGGTCAGTCAAAAGAGCAGTTGTAATAAATTATAATTATTACTGAACATTGTAAGTGTTAGGTAACTGTTTGTATTTTCTCTGAGTTCGAAAATTGGATAGATTAAGACTAATGAGATGATTCAAATTAATCCTTTTACGTGTTACTTAGGAGATTTTTTAGTCTGGTTCTCAGAGAGATTGTACTGATACTTTCTGATACATGTGGACAATCACTTGCTGCCTTTGGATTGCTAGAGAAAGGATAAAGGATCAGATTCACATGACAGTCAACATTTCTTTGAGAAAAGATAGGTTACAGCAGCTTTGGAAAATGCACTTGTCTATCTACTCCTCAAAAGGCCAGCCTTTGAGTCAGTGTTAATGAATAACCACTATTCACTTTCCAACCCTTCCTTCTGAGAAAAGGTTGTTGAGAAATTTAGGCTTCTTAAAGGAGGTTTAATAATTAGAAAGAACTCTGATAGAAATCTGGACCAACGGCTGTCTGATTTCAGGGCTGACATTGGGTGGAAATTGCTCTTATTGAAATCTAATGACGAGTTGAATGGGGAATGCATTCCTATCCTTTTGGGCCACTCAGACATTTGCAGCACTGTTAACTACAATATTCTTCTTGGCTACTAAAAAAAAGTTGGGAGTTGAAGGTTTTATATTACTGTGGTTTTGTTGCTTCCAGTGACCACTTGCAGAAGGGATGTGTCAGACCAGTGGTGGGATTCACCTGTTTGGGAAAACCATTTAACTTTCTGAGAAGTTTGGAGAACCAGTTGTTGGAAGAAATCTCCTTCCAACAGCCTTTTGGTTATTTTCCACTTTACAGGGCTAATCCTGTCAGGAAGGCAGGAAGGAAATATACTGGTATGCCTCTGTGTTGTTTCTAGCCTAATCTCTATCTTTATTGCCCTGCTTACAGAAACTGCCCCTCCAGTTAAACCTTGCTGCATTGTAACTAACAACTAATGGTTCTTAGCAGCCCAGACTTTCTGCACCTGAGCTGCTTCCCTGGAAGAGCTTGATTTTCATAAAGGGGAAGGGTTATTTTAGGCTTTTTACACTGCTTTAGTGGTTCCTGGCACTGTTCTTTTGGGGTGTACTTCCAAAAGCCAGGATGCAAGCTTGGCACTATTTCTGTTTTTTTCACTGCTTTTCTGGGGACATGTGGTCTTTCCTTAAATCTGGATGATTTCTTTAGGATATCTTGTGAGGTGAGATCATCTTTAAATGGTGCAAATGGATCTAAAGATTGCTTCTCCTGGATGGGAAAGGGCATTTGTCAGTTCACTGAGGACAGGAGTCTCTTGTCTTTGGGGATTCTTCAGTCATCCAGGTCATGGTTTTCCCAAAGCAATGGTGTCATTCTACCAGTTCAGCCTAATTGTGGCATATCGGTAGCACCGAAGATCAGTGAAAACTGAACCAGTTCTCTCTGATGGACTGCTGTTGGGGCCACCTGCCTGCCCAGGCTCCCATACTGATCTTTATTCCATGCATTTGAAGCACAGCTGCTTTGCATGGCAGATTTCTGCATGGCAGCTGTTGAAGCTACAGAGAAAGTGCAGGATTGTAGGAGGTGAGTAGGAAAGCCTCTGCGTATGCACAAAGTATGTGTTTGGCATGCACATGTGTGTGCAAAGTGTATGTGTGTATGCAAAGCATGTCCACCAAGCCACGTTCACTTTGGGACATCACTGTCCCAAAGATGTTTTTTTCAAGAGGCAACTGGACTTTCTTGGTTTCTAGAAAGTCAAGCTGTCTCTTGAAAAAGCATCTTTGGGACAGGAGTCTCTTGCATTGCTTTGAAGTGGCCAAGGTACATGATGTTCACTGATAGTAAGATTATGAATAAGGAAAAACAGACTCTGATTCATATGAAGCAAGACAGACTGGCTGGAAATTTCAGCAGGCATAAAATACAGAGGCTCTGTACTTTCTGGCCTGTCTTTTTAAACTTGGAGATCTGTGGATAAATTATAGGGAGTCCATGAACATGGATAGCAGATTTATTTTCACTACTTTGTTTAGGTATTTACACACTTTGTTCTGAAAAGTAATTCATGATTTTTAACAGATTCTCAAAAGGGTTCATGTCACAAAAATTAAATAACACCTTTTGTAAAAACTTCTCTTCTCTGGGGCAGTTTGGTCCCCAAAGCAAGATTGGCTCCCACTTCCACCTTTCTGGAAGCTCATAAAAAAAACATCCTGAGCATTTCGGAAAATTTGATTCAGTATGAAATCATTGGTTCATTTTTTAAAAAATTATCATGTACATTATTACATTGTGGTATTATTTTTATTGTTAATTTGAATTTTATAGATTCACCAGAATATATCTTGCACTGTGACAATAAATAAATTTCAAATATGTCAGGAGGCTAAGGTTTTCTTTCCACCAGTTTGATGTTACCATGACCTTCCATGCTTCTTAATCTGAACCCCATCCCCCAGTTGGAAATTTCCCCTTCTAATGTCTTCCCTTGGAATTTAGTTGCTATTGCTTTGAAGTAAATTTCAAAAGATTTTTTTCTTTCAACACATTGAATAAGAACCAATGGAATAAGAATGAGATGGTCCTAATATTCCAAACAATGGAGCAGTTATTTAAGCTGCAAGTCCTGAGATACAGACATCTGCTTTCCAAAACCATGGGCCACACAAGCAGCTTGCTGCACAGTGTGCAGGAAAAGAACCTGCCCTATCACCCACATTGAAATAAGATTCAGCTGTTACTCTAGTTGGGTTCTGTATCTGAAAAGATGAAGTAGCAACATTACACCTTTTATTCTCCAAACCCCAAAAATTTTACGTTAGACTTTCTACTGTTGACCTAGAGGTCTGTAGGGAGTGTGCACAAATGCACCAATGTGCCTACCGTTCCTGTCCGATTGTTTCTTTTATTTTTCTTATATGTATCCATGTACTCATAACTATGTTTTTACTTAAACATATTATCTTGTAAGCAATTGACAAACCAAGCCAAATAAAATAAATAAAATATCAGGCTGGTTCCAATTAATGGCAACCTGGAATATGTATTCCTGAAGGAATTGCTGGGTAGAAATGGTTGGTACCCTAATAGAGAAGGTACACTACCTCTTTTCTCCAACCGTTGTTTTTACGTTGTTCTGATTTTTGTAATGAAAATCCATTTTATATTTATTACTGCTATTATGTGTTATTTTATCTTGATTTAAGCTGCTCAGAGTTGCCAGAACCACAAGACAGACCACAAATAAATTTGATAAGCAAACAAACTTCCTGAAATGTCATGTAACAATTGCATACAAATTTGTTTTACTCATCTTCAAGTCAAGCTTTGTAGAAGATGAAATGTGGAAGTATTCTTCTTTTTACTTTTTAAATTCACTTGAATGTTTTTTTATTTTCAAATTTGTACTTCAGATTAGATCCTGCAACATTACCCTAAGACATGTATAATTTGCCTTCATTTACAATTTGCTATTTTATTATTTCATGTCTTATACATTTTTCCTTATACATTTTTCATCTGTACTAAAAAAGTATAAGGAACATCTTATACATTATTTATTCATTTTTAGTACAGGTGAGAGACCAGAAAAAAATGTTTTCCTAAATATTGATGAGTGTTATTAATGTAAAATGTTAATGTAAAATATGATAGTTTTAAAGATCTAATACTTAGTGAATATTTTATGTTTCTTTTATCTTTTTCTTGTTTCTGGTAGATGACCTTTGATCCTTCCATCTTCTTCAATGTTCTATTACCCCCCATTATTTTTCATGCAGGATACAGTTTAAAAAAGGTAAGTGGTTTCTTTTAATAATAGCAGACAGTCTGTTACTTATGACTGGGGCCAAAATGTTTAATTTGACCAGAGAGATCAAAGAAAGAAAAATAAAAATGTTTCCAACTGTGAATTACCATTTTGATTCTTTTTATAATACAGTTAAATCCTATAGACTTTCCCTACCAATGCTTAAATTAAGCCTGCAATATAAAAAGTGGCAAATCTGTAGACCTAATCATAAAAAAAATAATTTGGCTCTGTGTACGAGCTCAATCCTGGCTGCATCTATTCACTGGATACTTTTACAACTACAATATTGCAATACAGTACACAAAACACTTCAAGTCATTCTTGTCTTGGGAAAATCATTCAGAATATCTAAACTCAATTAAAAAGCAGTCTTGCAGTTAAGGCATGAGGCTAGAAAGCAGGAGTGATCTTAAGTTCTGCTTTAGCCATGAAAGTCAGCTCGAGGACCAGTGGTGGGATTCACATTTTTTACTACCGGTTCTGTGGGCGTGGCTTGGTGGGCATGGCAGGGAAAGGATACTGTAAAATCTCCAGTCAGAGGTGGGATTTGCCAGTTCTCTGAACTACTCAAAATTTCCACTAGTGGTTCTCCAGAACTGGTCAGAACCTGCTGAATACCATCTCTTGTAGAGGACCTTTCTCAGTCCAACTCACCTCAAAGAGTTGTTGTTGTGGGAAAAATGTGGGTCAGTTATGTTTGCTGCCTTGGGTTATTTGTAAAAATAATAGCGATGGGATATAAAATAAATAACATAATAAAATATATAGCATTCAAAATATTATCTTTATCTTTTTTGTTTCCTAGAGACACTTTTTTCGCAATTTAGGATCCATTTTAGCATATGCATTTTTGGGTACAGCTGTCTCTTGTATCATAATAGGGTAAGTAAAATCCATTTTCCATTTTATGCTGTAATGTCAAACTGGAGAATATCTCTTTGAGGAATTGTATATTTCAGTTATACTGTTTAAAAATTTTCAAGTAGTGCTCCTTTAGGTACGACAATTGGGGCCAACAATTCTATTCCTAAATGCTATGGTCACTAAGCAGGAAATCATATGATCACAAGGGACTTACATCAGTTCTATTCAGTCATTAAATGAAACACTGCATTAAGCAAGACATATGACAATGATTCACAGGTTTACTTGTGCGTTCTCAATTAACTTTGCTTGCTGGAAGCCAGTTGTAAAATACACAAGTAGCCATGGGACACCACAATAGAAGTAAATGTGAAGATTTATGTTTGTAAATCAACCTGAGTCATCTCTAGACAAGATGGGAGGCATACAAATCTAATAAATAAATAAAATATACATCATTCATTTCATTACATAAATTGCAGTAAAGCTGAGCTTTTATACCATTGTAACTTTAAGTCATTAAATGAAACTGTTAGTAAGCAAGAACTACCTACATGTATTCTCCCTTCAGTGGATTTTTACTAAAATCCTCTGGTTTACTTGAATAATTTTATGTATATATGTTTCATCGAGGCATATGCATTTATAGGCACTGTAGTTTGAATATTGGGTGAAATGATTATTATTATTATTTTATTTTTATTGGTTTTTAAAACAAACATAAACAAACAAAACATAAAAACATCAGGCCATCTTCCATGTATGTACGTATATATACAACCATAATATGTGCCGGTTGGTTTACAAATTGTTTTGTGCTTCCATTTCGTAGTCTTCAATTACAATTACATTATATATGATCTCGTATTTTCCAGATTCCCCAATATTAATACATTGGGTCATTCATTATTAATCAATCATTTACTATAACTTTTATTCATTCATGCTTCAGGAATACATCATTTTTACTTAATTATTTTTGACATTCAATTTATCATCCAAATCTATCCTAAAATCATTTTGTGGATATAATAAAGAATACATGTTATATATTAGCATTTTCCAAAAAGTCTATATATTTTGTTATTATATTTTAATGTCTAACCATTGATAGAATAGATCCAAATTTTAATTAAATTGTTATCATCCGTTCTCTAATTTCAATGTAATCTACTCATTTAGCACATTCAATCTTTTCTTAATGATTTCCTCCTGTGATAGTATTTTCTAATTTTTCCAGTTTTAGCATAATACATTTCATCATATTTCAAGTCTTACTATATATTTCAAGGTAAAAATCCAATAAAAATATCTCTGGTTTCAAATCTATGTTTTTTGTCATTTTTTCCCAACACGTGTGATTTTAGCCAGTATTTTTAGCATCCGCGCACAAGTCACACATTGTAATATGACCTGGTGTCTGATGACATTCAACATTTTTGATTTTTCTTTGACTTCTTGCTATTCTTGTCGGGAAAATGCCACCTGTAAAACAATTCTATACAAATTTTCTTTATATGATGTTGACAATTGTCATTTTATAATTTTTGAGACCACAATTTTTGCCATTTCTCTAGGTCAATCCCATATCCAAAATTTACCCCAAGCAATCATACTTTCTTTAAACTGTTTTTTCTTCTAGTTTAATTTTCAAAATCTCCAATACAAATTTTTAATCACCTTTCATCCAGTACCTGTCAAAATCTAATCAAACCAGTCAGTTTATCATAGAAACCTTCATGTTTTAGATCTTTATCATCTTGAATGTATTTCGCATATAAAACCAATTCATTCCTTATACCCTTGTTCCTCTAGTTTTTGTAATTAGATTTAAGTTCCCTTTC
>BHFT01037304.1:0-14231 GCA_004320025.1 Laticauda laticaudata
ACAGTGTATAAAAATCATACATTGCAATGTCCTATCTGCAAATGAATACTTCAGCTTCAATCCATTAACAATACAAGAGCACACAATAGATTCACAAACTCAAGATTAACTGCCACCAACTTGACTCCAGAAATTCGACTTCCTGCCACCAGAGTGGTCACATGTTTGGATACTCTACCTGACTCTGTGGTTTCTTCCTCAAACCCCAAAAACTATTAACCTTAGACTGCTCTACTATTGACCTCCACCCCCTTCCTAAGAGGCCTGTAGGGGGGTGCAATAAGGCATGCCAATCATGCCTACTGTTAAGCCTGGGTTCCCCAACCAGGGTTAGGGAGACAAGCTAAACAGAATGTGCAGCGTTAGTCAGATATGGCACACAGATAAATGAGTGAGCTAAGCCTGTTATGTTATTAACATACAGTAAACATAACAGATACGCTTGTGCTATCAAAATTATAGTTTATTCCATTATATGTGCATAGCATAGTCAAAATAACAGTCCAATAGTCATGTATCATTTAGTCATCCATTCAGGGTATTCAGTTAGCAAAGTCCATGTAGAATATCCTAGGTCAGTTTCACTACAAATCAGTCCTTTGTCTCTCTTCCCGGTTCGAGCAATGCAGTCTAGATTCCAAGCAGTAATCAGGATCATCAAAGCCAGAGAGCGAGCACGCTGCAGTCTTTGCTTCTTTTAAGGTGCTTTTTACAACCACTCCCTTAATTACCATCCCACAGTTAAAGTTGCAGGACACTTTAACATACAAACCATGATTACTTATTTATTATTTTACCTAAACCAGTTAGGGCAAACAATGTTATCCCTAACACCTACCATCCCTGTCCTATTGTTATTTTTATTTTTCTGTTAAGTATCTATCTCATGTATTCAAAACTATATTTATTCTTATACCTGTATCTTGTAAGTGATTGACAAATTAAATAAATACTAAAAATACTAAATTTCAGTTATTCCCATGAACTTTGAACTTGTAGAAGTTAGGTCCGGAACCTCAATCTATTTACTTGTCAGCTGAAGATTGCCTGTTGTTTGACATTTGCAGCTTGAATAAAGCCAATGAATTTATGCCTGGTACTAATTCTGGTCAATAGTCAAAGCCCTTCACTTTTGTATGCGGGAGAAGGAGAGATCAGCACGAATACAAATAGGATGAAAAATTCACATTGTTATTGCCAATGGTCTTTTTTTTTTAACATCCCCTGCAGACACCACTGATTTTTAAGTGTTGTTAATTGACAATTCCCATCATTCCTTAATACCAGCTATGACTGGGATTTAGAAATCAATAACATAAATAACATAATCAATAATATAAATAACATAAAATCAATAAACCATACTTGTTCAACTATACTTGAAAGCTTTTCACTGATTGGAATTGGAGTAGTATTGTGATAAAAAGTTTCTGAATATTGTCCATTTAAGAGACTACATTTCCAGTATTTGAGCCATTAGAGAGTTGTTTGCTGTGAAATGGGCAGCAAATAAATTCAATGGAGATAAGGGGTGGGATGCTACTGGTTCTGCCCAGTTCTTTAGAGCAAGTAGTTCTAAAGCTACCACCCACCTTGCCTGACTCTTACCTGTCCTTTATTTCCTGCTTTTTCAACCTCAGCTGTTTTGCGTGGCACAGCTGAGGTTGAAAAAGCAGTGAAAAAGAGGCTTTTTGAACGCTGCAACTTTTCAGCTGTCTGGGAGGCACAGCCTAAAGTTATTTTACACGCGCATGCAACAAAATGTAATCACCAAACCAGCCGGTTGAATCCCACCCCGATAGAGATACAGATGGTAGGTAGATACGTAGGAAAATAGACAAGTTTTATTATTGATTGAAGGGAGGACACATCTGGTGTCTGATTATTAAGATGCTGTTAAAATTTATAATCTTGTTATTCAATTATATAACATGGACAAATAGTTTTCATCAAGGTTTCAGAAAGGGAAGGCATTTGATGAAATAATAATAGAATGTGGTGAATTTGAGTGTGGGGAACTAGATTCAAATCCCAGCTCATCTGTGCAGTGATCTGGATGCTTTTGACAAATTATTGTAATTCAACATTATGTGAGAATAAATAAAATAAACAAAAGTCTTATCTACAAAAATGTCTCAGCTTCCAAGTACTAGTCAAAAATGATAATATGTATGCCTATTTTGACATTCTAGATAAAATAATTTTCCACATGTGAGGATGTTTGATTAGGATTTGCATGTGTATTTTCGTTTTCACATTTGATGTCACAGTACGGTTGTTCATTTTCTCTGCAGTTTGCAAGCTGCACACATTTTTCCTTTCCTAATGAAAGCTAAAATCTTTCCTTAACAGCCTCAACAGCTTGGCCTTGGGAGAAAAGAAAAATCCAATCATGACTATTGCAAAGACGTCTGGAATTTGACAGGTCAAGGAGCCATTTTTAATTTCTTCTCCTAGCAATACTTTCTTTACCCAAAGATATATAAAAATGGTTTTTTTTATAATGAGGAGAGTATTGTTATGCAGTTTCCTAGACAATATTTTAGGGGAAAAGATTCCTAGATAAGAGCCATTGAAGAATTGTTTATAAAATTAAAATCAAATCAGTGTGACAAATTAGGCCTAGGGAGATACCATTCAATCATGAGCTGACTGTTTGATTTTGTAGATGTTTACTTTATGATCCTGATTCAATTTATAGAGTTGTTGTGAAAATAAAATGGTTGTGAGCCAGTGTGTATATTTTATAACATTTCTGAGAAAAAGTGGAATAGTCATATCCTAAAATTAATTAATAGTGAAGCTTATCCACTAAGGCACTCATGAGATTCACTTCACACTGAGTAAATACTTAATATCTAATCTAAATACTTAATATCTAATGAAATATTTTTGTCTGTTTTATAGATTTTTCAGAAGTTTGTGAGAAATAACAGTAATTTTTCAATGTCTGTTCTTCCTTTTGGGAAGTGGAGTTTTGTCTTTAAAAAAAGTTATCTCAGAAAATCTTAACTACTACCAAAGTTTTCTGGGGAGATAACAGTGTCATTTAACACTAAGAATAAGGAGAAAAGAATAATACAAAAGAACAGTGCATATTATTAAATAGCACAGGAAAATATAGCTACATATACAAATCTTGGTACAGTGCAGGCAGTACATTGAAACCATATTTTAAATGGCAGCTGGTTTATATTTTCTGATTTTAAGGTTTATTAAATTTTATTGGTTTTATTCTTTTCAGTGCTCTTCATGCATACTGACTTTTAAATGTGATTTTAAAGACATTCACCAGAAACTTTTTTGATGGTAAAGGAAAATAATGTTCATTGAATAAACAACTGAATAACTAAGTTTGCCAAAGATACATGAAAAATTATCTGCAGCTATATAATTTTTTATACTTAAGGGTGAGGCATCACATTCATAGAGGAGCTTTTCATTTATCTTTTCCAGCAACAGCTTCCTCTCTTCCAAGACCAATTCACTGAAGGTTGAGAAGCTTTTAATATAGAGGGGCAGAAGGCTATTACTAAAAGGAGGAATCACTCAGCTCTCTCCCTAAATCTAAAGTTGAACAGTTGGTGTATTTGCTTTGAAACATAAGATGATCACCAGGGATGATTATGCCTTCAACAAAAGTTTGTGGTTTGTCTATTCTTATGTTAAAATATCAGCCAGAGTCTGTAGCAGTACTTAATAGTATTATTACATACCAGTTTTACATGGTAAAATCCTCCTATCTTTAAAAGAGAAACAGATAAAACCCTATTCCGAATAGAATAATTTTCCTTCTTCAAAGGATAAATGCTTTACCATGGTAGTAAGGGTTTTTTTTTCATTTTAAATACATTTGCGCAAATATTTTGGAGATTTTATTTATTCAGGCATTATACAAATTTATATTGCCAGCCATCTTAATCAAATTAGGCAGTTAAGCATAAAAATAGGAACATAAATATAAAAATATAGAAAAAGCAATGAAAGGTACCAATTAAAAAATAAATAACAATTAACACTGGGCAAAAATGCAAATTGGGCTCCACTAACAACATGGTCCTAAAAGCTGGGGGGAACAACCAGGTTTTTAAGGTCTTCCAAAAGTCCAATAGATCTATCCAAACCTCAGACAGAAGCTGTTCTATAAGTGCTTTGACAGAAAAGGCATGTCTCTTGGATTGTCTGACAGTATACAGAAAGGATGAAAAGTATAGCCATCCCACCTGATCTGATAGGATGGGTAAAATCACTGGAGGAATATGATTTCCTCAAGTATTTGGCTTCATGCCATGTAGGACTTCCTAGGTAATAATCAACATCTTGAATTGCACCTGGAGTGAAGCAGTTCATTTACCGGTGGTGTTCTATAGGTATATTGTTGTTACCACTGCAATCTGGCATGAATGACCATGAACCAGAGGATCCTGATTGAGGAGTGTGTGGAACTGGTATATAAGATGCATTTGTGCAAAGCCCCCCCCCTTGACCACAGCTGACATCTGCTACTCAAATATGTCCTGAGAGTTATTAGGATGATACATCTGGCATGCTGTGCTAGAGCCATTCTCTATTTCCTTTCCTATAGGAAGCTGGGGTAAAAAGAGGAATAAATCTGAATTTGTTACTTGTGGAAAAACTTTTAAAACTAAGCAGGTGATTACAGGTGACCTTGTGCTCCAAGTTACTTGAAGTACTAAATTTTTAAATTATTGGCAAATTCAACAAAAATTCTAGCTATAAAAATGCTAAACAAATATAACTTTGTAGTTAATGTAGCATGGCCACTAGGAAGTGAGACCTCAATTTAACAGTTATCTCAAGAACCAGAAAATGTACTAAGGTCTTATCTCTTTGTCTGCTAAATATATTCATTAACTTGATTATCTAAGATAAATCAGTGTAACTGTCATAATGTCAAAATCAGAATTAATGCAAGATTTCCTATAGAGGCATATGGTGTTAATTAGCTGACTGAATTATATTTTAAAAATATATTAAAATAATACTTGGATCATATTACAAAAATAAATTAAACTAACACTTGGATCATATTGCCACAAGAGAGATTGTTAATAATTAGATGTTTAAAATAGTTCAATATGCACATGAATATTTTTCCTTTTGTATAATTCGGATTGGAAGCCTTCATAAAGAATCCTGTTTTTTTCTTTTGCTTTTTTGCCTTCTTATTTTTAGTTTGCATATCTTGATGCCAACTTTTCATCCTTAAAATTTGTATTCACTCAGTCTCCATTCTAAGAATATAACAATCAGATTTGCCACAAGATATCACAGTAAAATCTTAAAACGTAAGATTTAAGGGCAAACTATACAACACAACTTTATATATTAAGATGCTTATAATATATAAGATGCTTATATATTAAAATGCTTACATTTTACCTTCTACCAAAATTGTTTTGTTCGAAAACACACGAGGTAGACCGGGTTCCAACAACAAAAGGTTTTATTCGAACAGTAGTCAATTACCTTCTACCAAAATTGTTTGTTCGAAAACACACGAGGTAGACCGGGTTCCAACAACAAAAGGTTTTATTCGAACAGTAGTCAGAATAGGAACAGTTTGGGCTGCAGCCGCAGCCAGCCTTTTATACAGGCTGGCCTGCTTGCTTTCAGCCTATGGCATTTCTTTAAATTTGCCGCCTTTCAGCAGCTCCTGGATTGGTTTCTAGTGAACCAATCCACTTCTAGCATAAACCACTTGCATATAGAACACCCCTCCCCTCTTAGTTTAGTCCTACGATGTTACGTAGTCACGCAGGTAGGTGGGCTTCTCCGAACCCGATTAGACTTGCGCCGGTTCATTCCTCGTGAAGACCTTCGACCGCGTTCGGATGGGGCTGCTGTTTCTTCCGATCTTCGCTCAGGAACCGTCTGGAAGGTTGAGTCAGCCATTTTGCCGCCGCCATGAGTTGCTTAGGCCGGCGGTTTCGCCGCTCCCACCCGTTTCCAATGGGCAGGTTGAGCTGGCCTGGCTGGCCCCTTCCGACGGGGCTCTCTTGCAAGTCTCTTCAAACAGTGAGTCTTTTATTTGCTCTTTTTGTTGGTAATAATCGTTTGTTTTAGTTTTTAAACGGTTCTTTTATTAAATTCTCGCCGTTCCCCCCCCTCCCTGGTTTGAGGTTTATTTTGTATTGTCGGCGATTGGTTGTGTGTCTGTTGGCCGTTCAATTATTCCGGGATCGAAAGCTGGTCTATGTGCCGCTTCCACTCCCTGCCATCGTCTACCGTTAAGCGGTAGGATTTGGGGCCTGTAAGTGGGTAATTTGTCCAGGTACCCACAATGGTTCACCCGTGAAATTTTTCGCGTATACCAAGTCGCCTAACTGAATTGTCTAAACTTTGTGGAGGAACCAGGGGGGTTTCTGGGTTAAAATCTGGGTGTTGTCTGTCAAGGTGTGAGCGTAATTTTCGTCCCATAAGTAATTCCGCTGGGGACTTGTTAGTGGACGTGTACTGGGCGTTATATGCTGGAGGTGTTAGTAATCGGGTTTACTTTTTGTTGGACATCACCTATGTTCCATTCTTTCTAGCCCTTCCTTTGTAAATCGAACCATTCTCTCGCTCTGCCGTTTGCAGCCGGATGGGCCGGCGCGGTTAGGGCATGTCTGATACCTAGGAGGCTAGGTATTGCTCGAATGCAAGCTTGTTAGTTGTGGTCCATTGTCCGAGACCAGAACGTCTGGTAGACCGTGGGTGGCGAAAAGTTCGTCTAATTTTTTATTTAGTGTTTCTGTTGTCGTTGATGGCATGATTTTACTTCAAGCCAATTTGAGTAGGCAATCAACGACAACCAGAAAGGTATGCCCCTTGGTTGGACCTGCAAGTCTATATGGATTCTAGACCATGGTCCCCTAGGGGTTTCCCAGTCCCGGATGGGTGCTTGTGGGGGAGAAGGTCTGATTTTCTGGCATTTTATGGCAAGAGTTCACCCAATACTCTATGTCTTTTATCATGCCTGGCACCACACATAGCTCCTGGCCAGGCTTTTCATTTTAACCATCCCAGGGTGACCCTCGTGCAACATCCCTAGTACTCTGGGCTGCAACTTGGCTGGGATGACCACCCGATACTCCCCACAGCAAACACCCTTTAGGATAGATAGTTCAGTCTGCTGGACCGCGAACGGTTTAAAGTTTTCAGTTTTTTGCGTCTCCGGCCAGCCTTTACTACCCCAGCCAAGAATACGGGCAGTCACATGAGTCCTTAGCGGGGCTCTTGCCGACATCATAGGCGGAGATGGGTAGATCGGACAAGTCTCTATTTGCAACGATGTCATCGCTGGTCCGGGTCTTCCTCAGTAGTTGGTAGGGGTGCTCTGCTCAAAGCGTCCGCATGGAAATTTGTTTCCCTGGTACGATGCGTCAGAGTATAGGAATAGCTGCAAGGAACTCTGACCATCTAGACATTCTTGGTGACAGTATGTTAGGCGTGCGGCTTGTTTCCGCCAAAATTCCCAACAATGGTTGTTGGTCCGTTACAATTTGAAAAGCCCGCCCGTACAGATATTTCATGGAAGCGTTTTACTCCAGCGACTATTGCTAGGGCTTCCCTGTCCAGTTGACTGTAATTTCGTTCAGTCTTGAATAGAGTCCTAGAATAGTATGCGACGGGTGCTTCTCTGCCATCAGGGAGTTGGTGGCTTAGGGACGGCCCCTACTCCAAATGGTGAAGCGTCGCAGGTCACTCTTAGAGGCAGTGTGTTGCTGTAGAACTTGGTTAAATATGTAGAACGTGAGTTGATACGTTTTTGAGTAGTTAGGCACTATGTCCTAACTAGAATATTCTGGAAAGCCTCCTTTCTTTGCTACCCCAAGTCCAGTTTGCTTTTTATCTAAAAGACGGTGCAACGGTTCAGCTATAGTGGCCTTGTTTGGACAGAAAATACATGATAGAAATTAATAAGTCCTAAAAAGGCTTGTAGTTCTGTTTTGTTACTCGGTTCAGGTGCTTCTTGTATTGCCTTGACTTTCTTATCTGTGGGGTGGATGCCCTCACCGTCTATTGAGTAGCCCAAGAATCAACGCTTTTTTTCATTACAGCATTTTTCGTTTTTACTTTAAGGCCAATTCCCTAAATTTGGTAAGTACTTCTGTGAGTCTTTTTTTCAGTTTGAGTCTCGTTCTCTGCGCCGAGATTAAGACGTCGTCGAAATAGGAAACTACCCCTTGTATGCCATTAAGGAGGCGTTCCCATCAGACTCTGAAAACGCCGGTGCCACGCTTACTCCAAATTGGAGTCGGTGGCATTTGAATTGCCCCCTTGTGTGTTGGACTATGGTTTGCCGCTTCTGCCGTGTCTCTGGGTCCACTGGAAGTTGCTGATAGGCTTGTGCCAAGTCCAGTTTAGCAAATTTTTTCCTTTGCCCAGGGAGTGGAGCAAATGTTGGACACTGGCACTGGGTATGCGCTTGGTTGTAAAGCATGGTTCAGGGTTGCTTATAGTCACCACAGATTCTAATGGACCCTCAGGTTTATGGGTGTAACAATAGGCTGTTCCCATTTGCATGGTCCATGGTTTCTAACACCCCTGGGCTACTAGTTTGTCGAGTTGTTCCTCTATCTTAGCCTTTAGTGCAAAGGGAACTCGTCTGGCTTTTAATCTTCTTGGGGCTATCTGGGGATCTAGGCTAAAAGAGATAGGGTTTTCCCGATACTTGCCCAGTGAGCCGTCGAAAACGTCTTTGGAATTCGCAGATGAGGTCATCTTCCCAATTGGTGGTAGTTACTCGATCGACTCCGGTCACCCCGATGCCCAAGGGTGCGAACCATTCGATGCCCAGGAGGCTCGGTCTGTCCCGGTCGACGATGGTTAGCGGCAGTCTTTTTTGAACGTGTTGCTTATAAGTGACTAAAAAATTGTCCCATGCAATTACAGGGATCTGGTTTCCCTGATAGTCCTTTAGAGTCAAGTTGTTTGTAATTGTCTGGATTTGATGTCTGGGATCAGCTTTTTTATAGTATCCCAAGAAACCATCAAAGGAAAGACCCGGAGTCCACCTCCATCTTACAGGGCTTCCCTTCGATGGTTACAGTCACTTTAACCTTCTTGCCGCTTTCCGTCTGGGCGCTTTCTATAGTGACGGTTTGGTGTGTATTGGCTCGTTTCTCTTGTTGCCACTTCTCTCCGCTCGTTTAGGCTCGGCTCGTGCGTGGGGAATTTCTGCGTCTCGTGGGCTATAGTTTCTTTTATTCCTGCAGACTTTCTCGATGTGTTCCGCGTTTTTACAGTACTGCAATAGCATCGAGAAATCTGCAATTCGGCGGGCATGGTTTCCTCCGCAGCCAGCGATTCTCCCGCCAATTTCTTCTTTCGCGCTCTTTTTTATTGCCGAGCAGTATGGTGGAACCTCGTCGTCCTTTCTCACTTGATGGCGGTTTCTCTCTCGACTCTTCGAAATGGGTGGTGTGGTAGCTGCTTCCTTTCTCTAGTTGGGGGGTTTTTTTCTTCGCCATTTTTGTTACTATTTGTTTCATTTTGACCGCCGATTTCTTTGCTGGCTTCGGCGGCCATGGCTTCCGCGATTGCTCGGTCACAGTGATAATTGCTTGTTTAACAGCTTACTTTGTTGCTGTAAATGTCTCTGAGCCCGAATACACGCGATCTCTTCATCGCTTCGTCGTGTTGATGAAAATTCACTCACCCCTATTTAGCCGTTAGAGCGCCACGAAATCGGCGACGGTTCCCCATCTCGCTGGTCTCTGCGTGTAGAATTTTCATGCCGGCTTTATTAAGGTTTGACACTGCCGGGAGCGTAGTGCGCTTTTAGGATTACTTTGTATTCTGGCCAGGTTAGTTGCTTAAGGTCTCGGGCCTTCGAAGGGCCTTGGCCATTTTTTAAAAACCGTTGGTCCGCAATGGGTGAGGATACAGTCGCTTGCTTTTGTTTCCGATAGATGTCATCCATTCCATTTGCTTTCCAGATACATCTGTGAAACGATCTGTGTATGATTCCAATCCTCATCGTTCGCGGAGTGAAAGGGTGCGGGCCGTGCGTTGCTTCCAGAAACATTTCCTCTTTGCTGGGGCGGTCTGGCTTCCTATCACCGGTGCAGGTTATCGCTTCAGGCGATCCCATTCCTCGTCGCAGTGTTTTGTTCGAAAACACACGAGGTAGACCGGGTTCCAAACAACCAAAAGGTTTATTCGAAACAGTAGTCAGATAGGAACAGTTGGCTGCAGCCGCAGCCAGCCTTTATTATACAGGCTGGCCTGCTTGCTTCAGCCTATGGCATTTCTTTAAATTTGCCGCCTTTCAGCAGCTCCTTGGATTGGTTCACTAGTGACCAGATAGTTGTTGACATTCTATAAATGGTATCGTAGAGAAGGGTTTTCTTTCTAATTCTTGTACAATTAGGTTTTTCTGGAAAGATGCTTTCAATTATTTGAGCCTGAAGTGCTTTCGAACTTTAATGCATATTGCATTGGTCTTGGATATGAATAAGAAACCAGAAATTTTTAAAGATAACTGAAATATGTTCTTTTTGACAATTTTAAATAAACAGCTGCTATGCATTCTGCATTGAATGCATTCAGCATTCCCAGCTGCTTTTGAGGAAAGTATTCATATACGTCCAACATGTATATTAATCAGGAAGATTTATTCCCTGAATTAATATACTCATCAGTAAATCACTTATAACTCCACCCACTTTTGAATTTGTGTATGATACCATACATAAGTAAGTAAAAGGCAGAGTTTGTTACATCACCATCTAGCACATTATGTCATTTTAACAAAATCTTTGATTTCTGTGGATGCTTCAAGACATTGCATTAGCTTCCTCTCTATTTGTGTTTTGTTGGCAGTTGAAAACATTTTTAAATAAGCAATTGTCTCTGCCTCTTAATTTCATTTAAGGACAGCTTTTTCCTTTATTTTTGCTCAGTGAGATTTTTTTGAGGGGGCAGGTTTTGCTTCTGCTTTAGTTTGCTGCAAATGTACTTTAATTAATGATTATTGCTTTTACGCTACTTTGATATTATAAGCCACTTTGAGCAATTCCCTACTGGAAGGAAACAGTAGAGCACACTTTCGGAGTATTTTGCTTTCCTCAACATGTACCACCCCAGGTATTTTGCTCGTCATCTTCAGCCATTATGTTCAGTCGTTAAAAAGAAGAGAGGACATAGGAAGAAATTTTTACAATAACCTACGGAATATTAAGTGTACAATTCCCCTCCCTATCAGCAGATGAATTGGTAATGTTAAGAAAAAATCGTTATATAATTTTTTCCTTGAACATTTGGCTCTGATCACATATATTAAATTTAAAAAAATATACATATAATCGTTTTGGACATCATTAATAAAGGATTGAATTGCTTTGTCAGGCTGGAGACTGAAAGTCATATCAATAAGGATAAGAAAAAAAATTAATATAAGGCATGCTTTTGCATTTATACATGTATCTGGATCTATAGAACAGGCTAGGCCAGACATAAAATAATTATGAACCATAGTGGTTAGATTCACACAATTATTAAACCAAAACTGGTTACATTTCTACTGCTCATGATATTTGAACAATAATATGACCACTCAGTATAAGCATTAATCATTAATAGACGGAGGGGATTGACATCATTCTAATTTAAATATAAAAGGAAGTATTTAATAATATTATATTAATTTCTGTTTTTAACTTTTCTATGGTGACATAGTCTTAAGTTGGGAGCTAATATAGACAAATATAAAGCTAATAAAAATTACCCATCTGTTTAAATGTCAGCCAAATTATTAAATCACATTAAAATAGCAAGCCATAATATAATAGGAATCATGATATAATAGGTGATAACATTAAAATTCAGAAGAAGAGAGCAATTACAATGGGTATTATGTTAACTTTAAAAAGAATAATTAGCAGCAAAGCTTATTCATTTCGAATCAAATACAGTAGGAATTTTGTTGAATTCCGCAACAGGAGGCACCTGGAAACTTGATGGACTTTTTGACACAATTCACCCTTTGCCTTAAACAATGGTAGTTAAGTTGGTTTAATAAATAAGATGCAGTAGTCTGTATTTCCAGAACATGCTAAGTTACAGAATGGCTTACAAATTACAATGGGTATGTAATGCATTAACCCTCCCCATCAACATTATGATTATACAGATGTGTTGATCAGATCTTTGTTTTTTGTATAAGTTCTTCAGCCACTTTTATTTGCCTTGAAATATGAGCAAAAGCTATATAATATGAATTGTGTCTTACAGTAATTATCCTTCACTGGGTTCATGCATATTATTTATCTTGCTTTGCTAGTTAAGTTTGCATCATCTGCTCATATAACTTGATGTATTTTCTTCACTGAATTTGTAGGAGTACTTACTTCTTTTATTGCTAGGCCTTCTAATCTCATTTTTCAGTAACAATTCTCCTTTCCATCTGTAGCTAAATATATGTATCTGCCTACCAAGGATATGATCATGGGTTCCATCATAATATTTTTATTAGAATGTAATGTGCTACAGGTCTCTTCTGATTTTATTGTAACAGAATAACATAGTTCAGGCTGCAGCTTGGATTCTCTATGAGAATTGCATAATACAATTCTCTGATGTAGAAACTTTGAGAAAAGCAGTTCAGTTTTAATGAAAGGTTTCTCAAATATATGGCAAAGCATAACTATCTCACACAGATATGTTATGTATTACTGAAATTTTGTATAGGTACTGAACTGTTGAAGAGCCTGAATTTTTGATTTAACAGAGCAGTTCAGCAGGCCACTCAATAATTGAATAGGATAGTCTATGTGCATGCTGAGAGAAGATTCATAAGCTACCATTCATTAAGATTCTTTATATTGTATGAGAGATTGCTAGTGTACAACAAATATCTGTTTTCTGACTTGAAACAACATCTGAACTGCTAGAAGGAAGGAAGAACAATACTGTATCTCTGTTATTTATTCTTTCTTGATTATATGGATTGTGACCAAATGTCTTAATGTAATTCTAAGATTACAGTCAGAACAGATAACTAAAACAAGGAAAAGTCAAATTTTACTTTATAGATCACATTAACCTGGATATGCATTTATATATGAATAGAGCATGACATTTGATTGTTTGAGAATTGCAGTGAAAACTAGAGTATTAATTTTAATTTTAATTATATAACTAGATCAAGCATGAAAGGAGGAGTTAACAGGTTTTGATTTCATTGTAAGGTTTTTATTCACAGTTTAAGTTAAATTCCTTATTTAAAAGTGACTATTGAATTAGGTTTTCAAGAGACATTATTTACATGCAGGAGAATAGATATGAAAGTCTATTTACATGAATGAAAATGATATGAGGAAATACAGTTGGTGTCATGTGAATTATTGTGGGCGTTCATGGAATAGCAGTTCCTAAATGGGTGATAGCCTTATGTCTTCATCCAGTAAATTGTGACAATGGAAAATCAGATAAAGAATTTTGAAGAAAATTATGCAGCATCCTAAATGAATGCAATGCAGGGGAAAAATTGTTTCTATTCTGTGACTTAAATAAATGGGTGGATGGGAATGAGAGAGTACAGAAAAATTATTGGTCTATTCAGAACTAAAAAAATATCAAAAATGATGTTTGTTTGATGATACCTAAGAAATAACTTGTTTTGAATACATGATTTAAGTATACATCTGTTAAAGTGTATTTATAACAAAGTAAATATACACATAAAAGCATGATGGATTTCATTATGATGAATGATTGAGTGAAGGATAATATTAAGGAACTGAGATTTCTAAATGTTGGAATGAGTACTTTTTGGTCTAAAATGGACATGGCAAAAAGTGGATGTAAAGAAAAGGAAAGAAGTGAAAGAAACTAGAAGGAAACTAGAGTGATTGCAAGATGAGAAAATATAAGTTCTGTATGGAAGAAATTTTAGCCAGTTTACTCAAATGAATTCGTAAAAACCTTCTCAAAAGAGAAAAAAATGGAAGGGAACATTTTTAGATGTTCAGATGATAGTAGAAAGTTAGTAGGCATACAGTGATATATTGTGAAGAATAAATCAAATACAAAAAATACAAAACTGGCTTTATCTTAAAGTGTATTTCTGTCCATTGTTATATTAAAGTGGTTATTAGGTATATCAGGAGAAAAGTAAAATTAACTTGCATGAAGTGAGAATGGTCTAGTTAAAGCCCATGTCACACAGCACCAACGGATGGAAAGAGGATGTAAAACGGAGAGAAACACTTGCCATCCATTGG
>BHFT01037305.1:0-49026 GCA_004320025.1 Laticauda laticaudata
CGGCTGTGGGTGCATGTTTTGCCTTCCCTGGGCTCTGGATGCTTTCCTCGAGCTCGGGAAGGTGACAAAAGGCCTTCCCCTGGGCTCTGAGGACGGCTCTCATGAATCCAGAAACGGGACCATTTCCGAATCTGCCCAAACCCTCTGGAGGGCATATTTTTCACCCTCCCCAAGCCTCCACATGTGCTCCTTTACTTATCTGCATTCAAAACGGCCTACAGTGGGTGATCCCTGGAGAGGGGAGGCGGCAGAGTGCGGCCAGGTACAGCCAGGAGTGGGATTTCGAGGGATTTCTCCAAATTGCAAAGACATCTTAGCCCTAGGGCTCTCCCAAACCCCAAGCCAGCCCACCACTGGCTCTTTACTGAAACAAAAATGTGCAGAGAAAGGTACAGTATGCAAAAGGAGTCAGTCCTTGCTTTAGATGTGCCAGTGCCTGAGCCTCAGATTTTCGTGTGATACAGGTAGAAATGTATTTGTCAGTAGTTGTGAATTACCCCTAATAATAAATAATCGGCCTCCCTTGCGTTACTTGTAAGTTGCAAATAGAAGGCCAATCTACATCTTTGCTGAAATATGGCTCTGCAGCCTTGCTTGCGGGACGTATATGGATGGAACATGCCATTCAAGAGGCTGGTTGCAAGAGATGCGTCTGCAGCAGCGTTCTGATCAGTTCAGGGAGAACTCCGGCTAGCCGGAAAATTTTGAAGTCAGTTCAGAGAAAACTGCGGCAAATCCTACTCTGACCTGGAGATTTTACAGTTTCCTTCCCCTGCCATGCCCACCAAGCCACTCCCACAGAACCAGTAGTAAAAAAGTTTGAATCCTACCACTGGCTAGTTGGCATCTGGAAATCATTCTCTCTGCCTTGAAATTAATTTTTGACATTGCTTGCCTCTTTTTAAAGGCGATACACTGTTTTTATGTTTTTCATGTTTTATACATGTATAAAATGTACATGTATATTTTACATGTACACTGCCCAGAGTTCCTCTGTGAGGGAGATGGGCACTTCTAAAATTTGATAAAGAAATAATAATTTTCCTTTTAAGTATGAATGTCGAATAAGTAAGAATGAGACCTTTTTTCTCAAGATTCACAGCACAGGTGTTCACAGTCAATACATATGTGGAAGGCTGTTTTTCTACCTTGAAGTGTCAGTATGAAAGATATATCTTTTTCTACATATTTCCTATATTGTAAGAATTACTGCATTATTAAACACTGCAATGGGAAGAAGCATGCTATGATTTTATCAAAGATGAGATCAGAGGTGGTGATACTTTCTAAGAAAAAAACTGGGAAATTGGAGGAAAAAGCTGGCCAGACAACAGATGGAGAGAGCAGCAGGAGAGGAAACATTAGCATTCTGCGAGTCAACTTGGCAACAGCAAGTTAACACAGGTAAGTCAATGAATCAACAGGCAACAGAAGGGAATCAGGCTTTCCAACTGCACCTGACTTTAGCTTCAATTAGTGCAATTTAGTGCTCCTTTTCCCATTTAGACACAGCATCAATTCACATAATCAATCAAGAGATTAGGTTTGGCATTCCTTCGTGACAGAATTGTAGCAACCCAATGGGAGCATGTGTTCACTACCATAGCTAGCATTTTCTTATTGTGTCAACTCATCACCTGATAAAAGATGGCCGACGTGGAGCACATTAAAAAAAACATGATACTGACACTTGGCAATGACTTCCCATGTAGGTAATCCCATGATAGCCATAGCTTAATCATGCAGACATCTTGGTTGTAGTTTTAAGGGCAAAAGAAGCAGCAAAACCATATTGGCACAACTGAATAATTTGTCCTGGATTTATATACTTCATTAACGGTCAGCTAATATTTCTTTTCTTGAGATGCTTGAGTTAATCAATGTTAATAACGCACTTGGGTTCCCTAGATCTGTATCCTTAGTACCAGCAAGCATTAGTCTTGTGGATAATTTCTTTGTGAATAGAAATGGACAAGGAAAATATAGCATTGTTCACTGCCTTCAATTTCTCAGGATACTTCAATACCATCAATAAAGGATTTCTTTTCTGGACATGGGAACTATGTTTCAGTGGCTTCATTTCTTCCTACAAGACATTAAAAAAGAGTAGAACTAGGATATCACCACTTAATGGCCTGAAAATCATCTGTCCTGCAACTTGTTTGGCATTTTTCTCTTATCTTCATAAAGACATTAGATAAAGTTATCTAGAGTCAGTTGTAAACCAAACTTCTTTTTAAAATCTGAGGTTCTTAAATTTATTTATTTACTTCTTTACTTTATTTTTATTTATTGAACCATTTATCTCCCTGAAAGAGAACTTAGACCATATGATGGAAATATTAAATTGATGTCTGAAATTAGCAATAAATGTGATAGCCACAAATCTCGAGCATACTCGGGACCAAATATGGATAGCTTACATCCATTTTAGGATGTCATCAGTGTTGTTACAAGACAGAGTCAAAACAAGGAAAATGGTAGGCTGAAGAAGTTTGATCAAATCACTACCCCTTTAAATATTGACGCAAGATCAATCGATTGATGCAAGATCAACCCCTAAACATAATGGGCAGAGTTTGGATTGTTCTACTACACTTGAATCTTACCACTTGTATATGCGCCATCTTTCCAAAAATGCCAGTGGAGATGGTATTCAGTATGTTTTGTGGAGGTTTCCCCTTTTAGAATCTTGTCAATCACACAATCAACCAATCAGTCAATCTTTATTACAGTCACAGACCAGCAAAAAGAATCTTTTCAGTGTTAATGTGTTTATGGGGCTTTGACCTTTGAAGCTCAAATCCCCTTACCCAGTCCATTCCAATGTGGCAATCTGTATTTTTTAAATAGTCTGCATGACAGTTTGCATCTTGATGGGAACTACATTTTATCTCTACATTTATTTATTTGCACATTTCTGTGTGCATATCTCAACATGTTTGCTTTAAGATGCATTGTAATATATTAGTTAGCCAAAGTTGTGGCATAACTTTAATTATGCCAATACATGTCTGGCTTGGTACGTTGGATCAGAAAACAGTTCAACCTAAAATAGATAATTATTCAAGTCCATTAGACCCCTAAATAGGTTGCATATACCTAAATAGGTATAGATTGGAATGTTAGATTTCAGCAAATAGTATCCAGCACCACCTGTTTCTGCATTTTGGATTTACCTACAGCATGAATTCATTATGTTAATCACTGTTCATCAGCCTCTTGTGACCTAATAAGTTCTTGTTCATACAGATCCTTGCTGAGAAATAGTATTTTGATTGAGAAATGGAGAAGTATTGAAGCATCTGCTACCATGGAAATGAGGAGAGCATCTTAAAAATGCAAAAAACAAAAACAAAAAAGCAGCTAAATAGCAAGTCACAATTGCCAGCAGAGGAGATAGTCTTACTGGGAAATAGCTAAATAATTGTGCAATCGAATGATTATTGTGTGAAAGCCATCTTCAGAAAAGATTTGCAATGCTTTCATTTAGCGAAGTGTGCCCTGATTAAAAATAGACCAGAAGAATGAGGGCTGGTTGGTTGTTGTTTTTTTTCCTGCTCATGACACTGAATTTCACTGTTGATGTGATAAATGAAATAGTGTAAACATGAAGGGTGAATGTTATTTTTATTTTTATTTATAATAGCATAGAAGATGGAAATATATAGACATTTAGTTACACTGAGGTAAGGAGCAACAGTGGCATTCTGATAAATTTGGAATTGTTTATTTAGAATCAATCTCAGTGGTAACCATCACTGTAGCCTCACTTTGAGAAACTCAAAGGAAAAGTCTAAAAGAAGGAGAGAGAAAAATGAAAATAGCAAAACCTGTCTGCTTTCTCTCCGGTAGCTGGCATCAATGAACTGCTTTTTAGCATGCCTCAAAACAGATGAATTTATCTGAAAAACTATAATGTGTTCTTAGATTTATTTGTTGATTAAAAAATAAGCTAATGTTTAGTTTATAATTTCACAGATACTGGAAGTGAGCTATTGCACCTAATGTTTCCATTAGTAATAATATAGACATTATTATCCTTCTACTCTGCAGAAATGTTATAACCAAGAAAGAAATATTTATAATCCATAAGCCAAGGTTAATGTACTAAGGGTATAAAATCAAGCGTTTAAATCAGGCAATTTTGAGTAATTAGCATTGCACCGCTGACACCAATTTAGACAGTTTTGTGTCGAGTATGACCATCACTTGATGATCAAAACATCTCATGCAAATATAATTTAGAACATTAAGTGACTAACCTCTGGACACAAAATACAGCTTTTTTTAAGAAGCCTTCTCTTCAAAGTGCAATATTTTTTGCATTCATGACAAACAGTTGTTAATAATTTATAAACAGAAGCAAAACAACTTATTTTGTCTTTAATGTTATTTTTTTAAAAAAACAACGGGAATATTTTTGTGAAAACATTTCACAAATAATTCAGCTTGAGGCAGATTTCAGGGATCGGATATTTTTAGGCAGAACATACTTCCAGGTATCTATAAAACTGGAAATATCATTTTATAATGGAGAATGCCAGCTGAATGTAAATATGGCTGGGCTATGACTTTATGGATTGTTGTCCAATATTGTTTCTTATTCAGAGAATTTATTTTGCAAACACTAATAAAAAAGAAATATATATTATTCTGTGGTGTAAGGGCAGCCAAGAAAAAAAGAAAACAAGTTTTTTTCTACAGTATGGCATCAGGCATTGATGGCAAATGACATAGGTTGGCTACATATTATGCTGATCTTCTTTTCTACTGACTGCAAGATAGCATTTTGAAGGGGCTATAACCTCAAAAACATCAAAACTCTGCTAAAGGTTCTTCAGTCTTTCCCATAGTGATATTATTTTGGTAGTTGATACTGTGATGTATTCTGATATGGTCAGTCAGTTAATTAATAAGCCAGTTACTTATTTACTAAAGTGATAGGATCTGTTTGGAGAGCAGATACTTCATTGGATGTGATTTAGGCTTTTGAGGTTATTCTTCATTTACCATAAAAGACTGCAGATAATTAAAACAATGTAAATTCGGAGAAATAAAACAATGATATAAGCATAACTCAAAAATGGCCCCAATTAAGACAGCCACAGAGTAACTATAATATTAAATAACAAACTCCAATAGTTTAACAGTGTTTAGTAACTCTTCTTCAGAGGATCTATCAGCTAAAAAAGGAAGACAGTATTTTCCTTTTCTAAATTATCAGGCCCGTTGTTTAGAAGGGACATTATTAGATTAGTCTGCCATAAAAAGGGTAGTAAAAAGCATGTGCGATATAATCTTTATTTCCTCTGGTAGTCAGGCAGAGGCATAGTAGAAGAACATTACTTTCAGTAACATTTTAAAAAATCAGAGTATTAAATATGGCAAGAGTAATAATAAACTAATAAGAGTAATAAATTGTAATGTTTCTATGTAACACTTGTCTTGAAAAGCATCTGGAAACTTCAGTTGGGAAGGTTTCAGTAGTTAAGCTACTAATCGGAGAAACAAATTTTATATATATATACTTTATATTTATCAAAATATGAACATAAAGAGGATATATATCCTGTTTATGTTCATATTTTGTTTCTTCTTCTGTGTTGTGATCTTTTGGTGAATGAGCATTGTAAGCACAAACTAATAAATAAATAATGGAATGGTATGATGAAAATAATAAAAAAAATGGCTATACAAGTAGAATCAGGCTTGATTACCAATGGCTGGAATTCCTAAGGGCAAGGAACTGCTTTCATTAGCATCCCAATGGTAGCCTTGTGTGCATCCATTTATTTCATCCATCTCCACTAATGGTTGTCATTCACTCCTGCAGTGTGAGAAAGAAATAAAGTGCTCAACCTGCTTTCATTGCTTGCACTGAGGACAAAATATATCCTCCAGCCTTCTTTTATGAGCATTTTTTTTAACAGTTACATATGTTTATGTAGATCATGTTGTGCACTCAAATGCTCCCTAGCAAAATTGCTCTCTGCATCCAGGTCACAAATGACAGCTCTTTCGCTACCATATAATAAAATGAGGCAAGATGATTAGGCATAGCAGTCATTCAAGTCAACTGTTTTCAACAAAGCTCAAATACACTGAGAATTTCTGAGCAATAACTATTTCAGTCTGCTTCTCTTAAGATACTTCGGGCCAAACTGCTGACAGCAGTAGCAGAGGTGGGGAACCAGCAGAGGAGGTGGGCACAGCAGCGGTCTTCTCCCTCAGCCCCAGGATGCAGCGAGAGCTGTTGCCAGCAGGCTGTAACACCCGCCGCCTGGTGAAGGGTGGCAGGCTACCTGAATCAAGTCATGGAATCAATTATTAACGAATCCATCATCCTCCACTTAGAGACAAACAACCTACTCTCTAATAAACAATTTGGTTTCAGAAAAAAATTATTCTGAAATCTGCAACTCTTACACTGCAAAAACATATGGACTACACAACTCAACTAGGGCAAAGCAATAGACACAATTTACACAGACCTCTGAAAAGCCTTTGATTCAGTGGTACATGACAAACTACTCCTAAAACTAAAATCTTATGGTATCTTTAGACACCTGCATAACTTGACAGAAGCATTTCTGTCAAACAGACAACAAATGGTCAAAATTGGGAGTGTCCTATCAAATCCTGTACCTGTCAATAGTGGTGTCCCCCAAGGCAGTGTTTCGAGGACCAACTCTCTTCATAACCTATATTAATGACCTCTGTGATCATATTAAGAGCAACTGCATTCTTTTCGCTGATGATGTTAAGCTATTCCAATACCACGACAATACTGCTACCCTTCAAAAAGACCTCGACTATGTATCAGAATGGTCAAACAAATGGCAACTTCAAATCTCAACAAATAAATGCTCTGTTCTTACATATTGGCAAAAAAAAATCAGAAATATAAAATACAAGCCGAATAGTCACTCCTCTACTTGTTGCCGAATACCTTATGCCACCAGACTTGAAATTTTAGACCTAGACAACCTAGAACTACGCCACCTTTGGTCTGATTCTAAGTCATAGTACATAAAATCATACATTGCAATGTCCTACCTGTCAATGAATACTTCAGCTTCAACCATAACAATACAAGAGCACACAATAAACCAATCTTCAGGTTAACCGCACACCAAACTTGATTGCAGGAAATACAACTTCAGCAACAGAGTGGGTCAATGTCTGGAATACTCGACCGGACTCTGTGGTTTTTTCCCCCAAACCCCAAAAACTTTAACCTTAGACTATTGACCTCACCCCTTTCCTAAGAGGTCTGTAGGGGGCGTGCATAAGCGCACCAATGTGCCTACTGTCCCCGTCCTATTGTTTCTTTTATTTTTCTTATATGTATCCAATGCATGTATTCATAATTATGTTTATACTTATACCTGTTATCTTATAATTGCTTGACAAATAAATACAAATATATAATAAAATGAGGCAAGATGATTAGGAATAGCAGTCATTCAAATCAACTATTTTCAACAAAGCTCAAATGCATGAGAATTTCGAGAGCGATAACTATTTCAGTCTGCTTCTCTTAAGAGATACTTAGGGCCAAACTGCTGACAGTATTTTCACTTGTGATTAGCGTAGATCATTTTCTAATGATTGCTAGAGTGGAGTGGAAAAGATTGCAATAAGGCCATAGCAGAGGCCTTTGGAATTTTCCCTGGTGTTGGGGCAAAACTATTTTATTGGATACGCTTGCAATTTGTATGTACAGTTCATACAACTCAGAGGTGATATTCAGCAGGTTCTGACCAGTTCTGGAGAACCGGTAGCAAAAAATTTGAGTCGTTCGGAGAACTAGCAAATCCCACCTCTGACTGGAGATTTTACAGTATCCTTCCCCTGTCACGCCCACCAAGCCATGCGCACAGAACTGATAGTAAAAACAATTTGAATCCCACCACCGATACAACTGCATCATATTATTCCACTGTTTGGGAAACCAGCTTTGGCGTCTGTTTGGAATTTGCTTATACTTAAAAGGATAGCACAAACCATCATGGACTGATTATGCACCATCAAGTCATTGTATACTCCAAGGGAACACATACATTTTCTCTATGAAAAAACAAACATGGATGAGGAAAAGAATATAGGATAAAGTTGTGTTTGTGATTAGAGGCAAGCACATCTCATACAGGTGATCCTTGATTTACAACTAACAGCTATTTACAACCAAGTTATGATGTTCCAACATCATTCCCCCTCCAGTCACATGACTGCATTTTGGGTGTTCTGCCCAAATTTATGGTTTTTGCAGTGCTCTGCAACAGTGGTGGGATTCAAAATTTTTCACTACCAGTTCTGTGGGAGTAACTTGGTGTGCACGGTGTGGCTTGGTGGGCATGGCAGGCGAAGGATACTGCAAAATCCCCATTCCCTCCACATCCCACTAACCTGCTTTCTAGCTCAATTTTCCTGTGCAGGGCAACAAAAGACTCCCAGCTGGGACTTGGGAGGCAGAGAAGAGATGGAGGCGTAGCCAGTGAGAGGTGGTATTTGCCAGTTCTCCAATTATCGGTTCTCCAGAACTGGTCAGAACCTGCTGAATACCACAGTGACCATAACCATGATTTATATCCATGATTTATGGCAGTTTTGTTAGAAACCAGTGTTTACTTCTGATTTTTTTTACAAAACCTGGCCCATAATAAACAATGGCTTCACTTAATGACCACAGTGGTGATTAATGATTGTTAATGATAATAATTATTATTCATGTTAATGAATAAAAGTCATAAAATTGAGTCACAGGGTGACCTGCTTTAAGATGATCATGATTTATGACTATAATTGTGGGACTCAATTATGGGTATAATGTAAGGACTATCTGTATCAGAAGGAAGCAAGATAAAAGACTTTCAACTATTAAAACAGAATCAATAAATCTAGATATCACCGGTTGTACCATTTTGTCTTTTGGGAGTCTTTTTAAATGGCATGACCTTATTCACCTTTCAGCCAAACAGTGAGAATTGACTGTTCATTCTCTCCCTTCCCAACACAAAGCCAATGTTAATATTTTAATGGTGATTTTTCTAAATGTCTGATTCAAGGTATAAGAGGTGAACATGGTGGCTTGAGTGATTGAGATGCTGAGCAGGAGATTAGGAAGCCCACGTTCGAGACCTGAGAGCTATGGGGTTGAGCTCTTGTTCTTCACTCCAGCTCTTGCCAAGGAGCATGAAAGGAGCCCCCAAGTAGGTGTCCCCAGGGCAATGGTAACATCACTAGCTAATCCTATCAGCCAGGAAGCCCTACTGTGCTTCCGACATGAGTCAGAAAGAAAGAGAGAGAGAGAGTGTGGGGGGAGCCAGCTTCTCAAATATTCCAATCTGAAATTTATTTATAAAAAAGTTGCATTGCATAAATACACTATGTATTATGATTTAAATTCATTATTTCAGCATATAATATAAACAGGAAAATACCAGGGGTGGGATACGACAGGGTTAACGACCAGTTCGGTCATTTACAAGGTTCAGTGATTTATGATATGCTTCCCTGCACGCTGCTGGCACGCGCCTGTAAATCCTCATCAGCATGCTGCACTCAGAGAAACAGCCTTTCCAAAAGCCCTTTTTTTCTGCTTTTTTAACTGCATCTGTGCCTCCCACGGCAGCTGAAGTTGAAAAAATCAGGAAATAAAGGTCAGGTAAGAGCCTGGGTGGGCAGGTGGGCAAAAACATCACCAGGCATAGAACCGGTTCTATGTCTGCTGCTCTTCAGAGCTACTGGTTCTACAGAGGTGGACAGAACCAGAAGAAATCCACCCCTGAAAACACTGATGTAGAAGGGAGTCACTTATGCTATGAAGTAGCCTACTACAAAAATGCCCAAAGTCCTATTAATATCTGTCACAATATGGTTTTTTTAGGAAAATTTGGAATATATATTATTATATTAAAATTCTACTAATTATCTCCAAGACTGGCACAATTAAGCTGAAATCTATTTTGCATTAACAGTGACACAAAGCTCTGGAAACAATTGCCAGAACTATATTATTCTAACATTTAAAAAAATCATGAATTCTAACAAATCTCCCAATTTCTAATCTGTATGATAAACTGTAGTTCTAGATATGAATAAAGTAGAAGATTTAAATTTATCATATGTTCTCTTTCCCAGATATCATCTTTTTGGATCAAAACCAAAAACCTGGTGTTGTATTTATCTTTTGCTCACCTTTATGGAAGACATGAGGATCAAAAAAGTAACTGAAGTGTGAGGGTTAAACCTGGTTTATCTTGAAGCTGTGATATTTCAGTACTTTTAAAAGATATATGAATATTCTGATCTCTGAATCAAAGGTTCAGCTGAAATTTCCATGATTTAGAATATGAATGAGAGTATAGAAGGCTATAAGCCCATAAATATGCATTTTTATTTCTTCTCTTATTTGTTAGTTTGTCTAATCAATGTAGATCCTGCAGAATGAAGCAAAAAATAGGTGACATGACTGCCAACTCTTTCAGAATGTTAGGAAAAAAATAAAGAAGGCAGAACACAGTCTGTTTAACAATGATGTTAAGATTCTTGTACACAGTAGTTTCCTGACAGGGTGGACTCAATTTTCAAATGATGCATAATGAGAGGGACTTAATTTAACTCCTGCCATTGGCTTCTTCCAAGTTTATCCAAATCAGTGCTCCTCTATTGCCTTCTTTAATAAGGGAGCAATCATTTTGGCCTGGTTGCAATTTGAGTATTGGAGAGAATTATAATGAGTGCAGATTCTACTGAAAAATAACAGGTAAATGGAGCTTAAATTTATGGCTTGTTTTCTACATGATCCATCATCACTATCCACTATAAAATTGCAAAAAATGTATGACCCACCACAGGGATCCTATATTATCATGCGAAAGGTCTCTAAACAAACAGATGGAATATGTAATGAACAAGGAATGTAGAGTTTTTTAGGTGGTTCAAAAGAGAGTAAGTTCAAAACACATCCAAAGGAATAACATTACAGACCAGACCAAGACAGAATTGAAAACAATAGGTCGCGGTATCTCCATTATCTTGTAGGTCATCTAGTCCAACCCCCCACCCAAGCAGGAGACCCTACACCATTTCTGACAGATGGCAGTCCAGTCTCTTCCTGAAAGCCTCCAGTGATGAAGCTCCCACAACTTCCGAAGGCAAGCTGTTTGATCGGTTGATTGTTCTCACTGTCTAAAATTTCCATCCATTAATTCTCATCTGGCCTTCAGGGCCTGTGGAAAATAGGTGGACCTCTCCTCTCTGTGACAGATCCTCAAATATTGCAACATTACTATCATGTCTGGTCCTTCACTTCGCTAGACTAGCCATGCTCAGTTCCTGCAACTGTTCTTCATATGTTTTAGTCTCTAGTCCCCTAATCCTCTTGATTGCTCTTCTCTGCACTTTTTTTTAGAGTCTCAATATTCTTCTCAACATTCAACAGTGCTTCTCTTCATTAGACTAACCATGCCCAGTATCTGTAACCACTCTTCATATGTTTTAGCCTCCAGTCCCCTAATCATCTTTATTGCAAAAGAAAAGTGCACAGCAAATGGTCTTAGCTGCCTTTATTTTCTAAGTAACATTTATATGCAGTGGTTAATCAGTTCTTCTACCTGTTGCTGCTGTACCCTTCAAGGAGAAGCTAACTCCTTAAATTTGCATTTGGGGTAATAACCTATGGTTCCCCAAGTATTTTAGAACTAAACAGCTGAAAACAACACACATGGTGATAGGTGAATTACAATACAGGTAATTCTCAATTAACGACCAGAAATAGGAACCAGATTTGCGCAAGATGGCTGTTAAGGTATATCATGCCCAAATTTATGATGTTTTTGCTATAGTTGTTAAACTGCAGTTTTTAAGTGAATCGTGATATTATTGTGTGAATCCAGATTCCCTCATTGACTTTGCTTCTGAGAAGCAGCCTGGCAAGGTCACAAATGGCAGTCACATTACTTGGAAACCTGCAATAATTTATCTATATAAAAGCGAAATACCACTCACGCATCAACACAAAATTTCCAGAACCATAAAGCCAACAAACTTGAAATTTGACATGTATGTTCCTCTTGGCTTCTCGGTGCTCACTAAGAAAGGATTTTTTCAAAATGACAATCAGAGCATTAATATTTTGTATATTATTATTAACATGCTCTGATGCAAAGGAGTTCTACTCCCCCTCCCCACCTGAAAAGAAGTCTGTTCCAAATGCTTTCAGTTTCAGTTTTAGTTTCACAGCACCAAGCAGCTTTAGTACAGAACAGTTGAGCTAAGCCATGCCCAGGATCCTTGCTGCCTCCTCCTTGCTCACACAACAAATACTGTTTCAGTTTCCAAAAAGCCCTCAACTCTCTCACACACTGACAAGATGCTAGCCAGATGAATACCAATGGATGCTGGTCGGCAGAGGCAGGTTCCCCCGCCCCTTATTTTCCTCCCCCAAAATAAGCCTGACCACATAGTTTCGTCGTGAAGTACGGGTCTCGAGAAAGTTGTAAATAAATGCCGGTTGCCAAAACCCTTAAATTTTGATCACATAAAGCCCATGTCACACTGAACCAATGGATGCAAAGAGGATGTAAAATGGACAAAAAAGCTCGCCATCCATTGGAAAACGCGATGTACTCACTGCCTCCATTTGGCTTCCTCTCTATACCGTCCAGCATCCATTTCATGGACGTTGTTTCATGCCCAAAACTTTTGAGCGGAAAATGTATCCAGTTCAATCCGTTCTGCATCCACTACGCAATCCGCAACGCATCTGTTAGGCATCCATTACGCATCCGCTATATCCGCTAGGCAATCCACTAGGCATCCACGCAACTCGCATCCGCCCGACCAGGGAGGAAGCGGAAACGGACGCAGAATGGATGCAGAACGGAATGCCTAGCGGGTGAGCAGCACGGAAACAAAGCATTTAAAATGGAAAAAATGTTCGCAGGGGGACCTATCTTGGATATTAAGGATGTCTAGAGGATGCCTAGTAGGATCCCTAGAGTGATGCCCAGCGGAAAACCTATATTTCCTATAAAAACGGGGAGCGACTCATCTGCATCTCACTTTCAGCCCAGCAGCCCAGCTGTGCAGACCTCTGGCAGCCTTCATCTGACTCTTCCTCTTCCACAGCATCCAGTCATGTCCACCGTGGATCTGTAACAAAGTCCTTTCGGCAGCCACCATCGTTTCTGCAACAGTGCGAAGCCATTCTGCAGGGCTCTGTGAACTCTATGCGAGAAGAAAAAGAGGCAGCCAAAAGAGTCTGGGTCGAAGATGGTTCGCCAGAAGAGCAGAGGATGGACTGTACAACAAGCTGATGGTGGAGCTCAGTGAACGAAGACACTCGGGCGTTCCAGAACTTCATGAGGATGCCTCACAGTCATGTTTGACGAACTGTGCAGTGCCTGACACCCAGGTTGACCAAGCAGAGCACCAGCTTCCGCCCCAGCCTGGATCCTGGGCTCACGGTGGCACTCACTCTGCGCCACCTGGCCTCCGGGACCACCTACAGGAGCATGCAGTACAGGTGGAGGGTGCCATCCAACACCATTAGCATTATGGTCAAGAGAAATTGCGTGCAGGCCATAACTCGAAGAATACAAGGAGGAGCTCCTCCAGTACCCCTCAACTGAAGAAGGCTGGAAGAAAGTTCCACAGCAGTGCGTTTCAGAAGTGGAAACTTCCCCCACACCGTTGGAGCCATAGATGGCAAGCATGTGGCGCCTGCAAATCTCCAACCAACTCAGGCTCCACTTTATTTCAACTCCAAGGGCTTCTTCAGCGTACATCCTCTTCAACCATATGGTCGATGCTGACTACAGTACAAGTTCATGTACATCGAGTGCTTCAAGGCAATGGCTCATCTTCAGATGCCCAGAGTATACAGCGCAGTGTCCTCAAGGAGGGGCTGGGAATGCAACCTCATCGTGGGCTTCCCAGATGCAGACACTCGCTGTCCCCAACGACACCGCAAGATGTGCCCTACTTCATCGTGGGGGATGACGCCTTTCTCCTCACAACTTACCTCATATGAAGCCCTATACCCTCCAGACTCCTCACCCGTAAAGAGAGGATCTTCAACTACAGGCGTGTCCAGGGCAAGGCAGGTAGTGGGCAACGCCTTTGGCATTCTGGCCAACGAGTTCCAGGTACTTCTACACCTACCATGGCAGCATAGCCCAGAGAACCGTGAGGCAGGGTCATGGGAAAGCTTTGCTGCATCCTGCACAATCTCATGCGCACCCGCTACCAGTGTTACAGGACAGGCTTGTTGGACCGTCAGCCAAGGCAATGGGGAACATGGAGCCTGGGGAATGGAGGCAAGGGCGAAACCTGATAGATCACTGAGGATGGCAAGTCCCCAACAGAAGCCTCACGTGAAGGGGAAAGAAAGCAGCGCAATTCTCCTCAGACGCTGGTTGCCAACTCCCAAGCTGGAGCAGGTGGAGTTGGCAAGACAGGATGGTAGATGCTGAATGGATGCTTCCTTCAGCCTTGTCTCATTCACACGGCAATGAGATTGCACCATGTAGTGTTGGGTGGCCTACAATGAACAGGGCGTTTAATAAAGAGTTGTTGTTTATGTTGACATGTGTGGATTGATTATTACATTATTATTGATAATTAAAAGGGCCACTAGGTGTGGCACCTGGGAGGGTGGAGCCATACAGTCCCACTACGCTTGCACTGGAGGTTTATCTATCCCACAGCATTACCGCATCCCCCAAAGGTATCCCTGCCCATCCCACTGCTTATCTTAACCCATCCACACAAGCATATATGCAAAGGGCTTCAACCATTTCTGTAAAAGTTTTCATCACTATCGACTGCATATTCACATAAGACAAAAGAATGAAGCAAGTGGCTCGTGTCTAGACAGCGATGCTATAATATGGACTATTAACAAGAAGCCCTATAAAACTCTCTCACTAAAGGAGTCTCTCGGAACTCCTCTGGCTCTACTCAGTCTCGTGTGATAGGGTCGGGCTGTGGGAGGTCACGGGCGTCACTGCTTGTCATCAGCTCCTCCAGATCATCGCACGCAAACTAACGAAGCTGACTCACTCAGCATGAGAGCAGCCCCACCGTGATGATATCTTAGTCTCACACTGAGACACCTGGGTCATCTCATATAACCGAGTGAGACTGATGAATGTGATGGTGTGTATAGATGGTAGCCCTGGCCCCTCTTTGCCAGGGCTGGCAGCAGATGGCTGAGGCTTGCTGTGCTTCTGCGTGGTTGTGGGGTTGCTGGCTGGCAGGGAGGCTGGCAGGAACCAAGGCTGGCAGAAAAGGCTGGCAGGGAGGCAGACACCAAGGCTGGCAGGAAGGCTGGCAGGCAGGCAGGCACCAAGGCTGGCAGGCAAGGCAGGCAGCAAGGCTGGCAGGAAGCTGCAGGAAGCCTGGCAGGTCTGGCTGCAGGCAGTGCGAGCACCAAGGCTGGCAAGTCTGGCACCAAAGGCAGCACCAGCTGAGGAGAGGCACCAAGCCTTGCAGAAGGCTGGCAGCAGGCAGGGCACCAATGCAGGCAATGAACTTCAATGGCTGCAGGCAGGCAGGCAGAGCTTGCCGGCAGGCTGGCACCAAGGCTGGCAGGGAGGCTTGTCAAGGAGGCTGGCAGCGAGGCTGGCAGGGGGGCTGGTCAAGGATGGCTGAGCGCAAGCTGGCAGAAGGCTGGCAGGGAGGCTTGCAGCAAGGCTAGGCAGCAAGTGCTGGCAGGCGACATGCAGGCAGGGCAGGCAAGGCAGCCAATCCGTCCAGCAGCAGCTATCGAATGGCGACCGCTTCCGAGCCTGCTTACCCCGATTACTATCCGCGGGCTGACGCAATGCACCTCCGCCGATGCAATAATGCCAGGCCATCCATTAGCTTCCGCTGGGCTCCGCTGGGCATCCCGCTCTGTCTGTCCGCGTTCAATGCCCTGTGCATCCGCTCTGCATCCACTGTATCCGTTCCAGCGTCCGCTTTGCCGCGGTTCCCCAGGAAGCCTTGTGGATGCGCCATCCACTCCTTCGCTTCCATCGCTGGGCTTCCGTTCCGCGATCCGCTCTGCGATCCGCCCTGGCGTCACTCCCGCGTCCGTGTTATCCGCTCCAGTTATTGCCAAATTTCTGCCCTTTCGAGAGCGTATAACAAGGATGGAACATTTTGCTCGTCCGCTGTGTCCTTTTTGCATCCGTTGGGCAGTGTGACATGGGCTTAAGCATGAAGATACTGTGATGGTCATAAGTGTGTGCACCAGTTTAAAAATACTTTTTACAGTGCCGCTGTAATTTCAAGCCATCACTTTATGAATAGTTTTAAGTTAAGGACCATCTTTTAATGTAACCTGCCATTCTTATTCTAATACAAGAAGTACACCAATTTCCCCTTCTCCAAGTATGCATTTGATTTGTTTTCTATGCAGTATTCCAGCAAGTAAAAAAAAAAAAAATTAAAAGGCTGAAAACACCCCATTAAGTATGGAACACAATTGGAACAGCACAGTACACATGTCGACTTTAAAATGAGGAACTATCTTTTTCAAATTTCAGACTAAACAGCTTCTATTTGTTCCTTCTTCAAAATGATGATGGCAAAAAGAAAATGGAAGGCTGGAAGTCAGAGAGCCTCTTTAAACATTTCAGTCCTCCAATATACATATGGATTGTTTTGTGTTTTTTTTTCTTCTTTTGTTTTTGTCACACTGACAACAAGCTCCTTAAGCATTCAGAAATGTTTCACCTCCCCTCCTCTTCCCCAGTCCTTTCAGTTTTTTTGGCCATCTCATCCATCACCGACAGACATGAGAGAGAAGGGAGCAGGGGGGGGGGGGAATTAAAAGTCTCTGTGTTGCTCTAGGCTTGTTGCTGTGTTCTGCTCAACTCCGTTCATCATTGCAGTGTTTCATTTTTAAATGGTTCACTTACTTGAAAATGGAACGTGGAAGAAACAAAACAAAACTAGGGTGAAGCTGGGGGGGAGAGGAGAGGAGAAATAGCTGGGTAAGGAGGAGGAAGAGAAGAGAGTAAAGTTTTATTTTGTGGAGGCATTATCAGAGCTGGCAGCTTAAAAGGCCAGCTGCCCATTCTCATTGCTATTATTTGGTTTAAATTTATACATAAGTGGGAGGGAAGAGTGACAATTTACTGTATTTGTTCTTATACGTATTATTTTATAGCCTTGGAGTGGGTCCAAACAGTTGCTTTAGAAAGTGAAAAATACTGCTCCTGCTTCAAATGGAGGCATAGATTATTGGTTATTTCTTCCTACTAAGTGTCCTTATTTTAGTAATATGGTATTTTTTTCTGTGATGGAAAGGTCAGCCATTTGCTTGCAAATTTTTCAGTTTGTCTTCTTTGTCTAGATGTTTTTGAGAGATTCATAGCAAGGGACAAGAACATCCACATTCAACTTCAGTGAGCTTTACCTCTTTGTATTATCTATAGCTTTCACACTACATAAGGGTGTTTTATTTATACCCCTCCAATATCTTAATTGCATCTTCGGCTATACAAGAGGCTTAAACAGTTGCCTTGAAAATTATCCCTTTTTGAGAAGGGCATCATTGAATAAAAATCAAACCCAACGAAGTACGAGCCATATTCCTATCAGCCACTGAGGCCTGGTTGACATAACATACCAGAGCAGGGAGGTCCCCTCCCTTAAGGAGGTCCATCAAGTGGAACCAAGAAGAAGGCCTCCTATGTGGTAACTCCCTCCCTGTAGAACATCATCCCCAGAGTGATAACTTCTTCAGCTTCAACCACAATAATACACGGGCAAACTATCGATACAAACTCAAGGTAAACCGCTTTAAACTCGATTGCAGAAAATACGACTTCAACAACAGAGTGGTCAACGCCTGGAATGCCCGACCCGACTCCGTTATTACAGCCCCAAATCCTCAGAGCTTCAGCCTCAAACTGTCTACCATGGACCTCACCCATTCCTAAGAGAAGGGGACGTGCATAAGCACACCAGCATGCCTACTGTCCATGTCTTACTGTCCCCATTTATCTGTATTTGCTTCCTTTGTTCATGTTAATGATCATACCTATGCTTGTTATCTTGTACATGTTTGACAAACAAACAAATAAAATAAATAAATAAATAAGATTGGACCCACTTTGATGCTCTTTTGAAGATATGGTTTTGCCCACAGACCCCAGGTGATACAGAGCCTATCGCATGGATTGTTTGATTGTTGTTGCTGGAGGGTTTTGTATTTGGGGTTTTACTTCTATAAGCATGGAGTCACTGTGAGTGAGCTGAGCGGACATAATTTTTTTCTTAATAAATAAACAAACAAAATACACATGTCATCGACTGGGGCTGCAAAGTTCTACATTAAAATTACAAATATAGAATCTGAGGGAAAGTGTTTCATTTCATGAAAAAACCTATATGTTCAAGCAAGTGGGAAAACAATTTAGCTAGAAATGAAATGAAACTTTAGAGATGATGCCTCCCAGTGTAATGCAGCTTAAATGTTGGAACCTGATTCTGAGTGTTTGTTTTTATCCAATGGAGCCAGAGGAAAATCATTTTACCTAAGTCTGGTTTGGCACCTTCAAGACAGACACTGGTTTTATTTACTTCCTCTCTTAAATACTTTAGGAAGTAAATTCTTCTTGATTTTCTGCATCTTACAAACCTCCTGAAAGGCAAGTTCCTTCATACCAGGAGAATTTCCTTCTACTCTGGATGAAAGAAGTTTATGTAAGTTTAAGGATTAAAAAGAAAAACATTTATTTTTGGAAAATAAAAAAGGTGGACTAGAATATTGATTTTGGAAATTTAACAGTCTAGGTGGGCTTGAAATAATATTTGCCAAATATATGAAGAATTTGAAATTAACCAAATCCTCCCATGGGAAAATTTTGTTGATTGGAAGATAAATGTATGATAAGAGGTGAAATTGACCAAAAGTAACTAGAGAGAACTAATAATTACAGTCAAAGAAGAGACCCATTAATATCATGGAAGAAAACTATTTGACTACAGAAGAAATTAAGGCTGTTTGGAAACAATGTATTCAAAAATTACTTGAAAGATTGTCTGAGACTACAAAGATCAACTTAACAGAGGAAATAAAAGAAGAATAGATTTTACTGGATAAACAAACACTGAACCTGATCTGAACGTAGATTTGAAAATATTTTAAAGATCCCAGTTTACAAGAGTGATGTGGGAAAAGTTGTGGATTTGAAAATGGATTTAAAAACACTGAACTACAAGAATGGTATGGAAAAAGATGCCACAATTACTTGACATTTGAAACTGGCTGATGTTTTAGTAACTAAAATGGACATACAAATAAAAAGATTGGAATAATGATCTGAAAAGTCTTCTTATCTTGGATTTATAGAGATATGTTAAACTACTGAAGTTGTTCCTAAAGAATATACAGAGAAAATGATAAGAAACCAATTTGTGGGACATTATTTGATGGGATTAAAGATCAAGCTTTTAAAAAGTAAGTGGAACCAATGTCATCATTGTCTTTTAATGACCCCATAACTGAAGGGAGCCAGCAGAGTGTTTTAATAGCCGGATGCCCTTCCTGTCACTAATGCAGAGTTCTGTTTAGCAGATATATTCTTAGTAGCCCAAACAGATAAATATTTGCCTCTACCTGGGATCGAACTCACAGCTTCTGATTGTGAGTCAAGAGCTCCACCTCTAGGCTTCATCTCCACCACTCCAAATGGAACCAATATGAAGTGAATTTGTTTGATCAGAGTTAAAGTATATGTGTAGTGACTTTGGTGTCTGCTCTTAATTGCTGCGGTCATCAGTCTTCCATCCTCCACTGCTTCCTCTGAAATTCTTTGTCACTAATATTTCTAACTCACAGGACAAATTGCCTGATGAACTCTCTTGTGAGCCCAAGTATGATATGTGATACACAATCTTGAAACCAAATAAATTTACTCTTTCCTTAGGGGAAAAAAAATCCTAAAAGGCTGGAGGATGGATGATAAGCAGTAGATCTCTAGGATCAAGTAAAATTGCAGCAATTAGACCAATATGTTAGGACTCAAATGGATGAACTCCAGGAAAATCCAGAAAAGAATCTACCCTTTCTTTATGACTGAAAGACAGTTGTTTCCCAATGGACCTTTTCCTATCATGGAAGAAAATTTTGCAACCTTGCCATAAGAATATGATTGCAGGGAATGGTAATCTCTTTAAAATGTTGCATCTGTTACTCAGCTCTGGTGATTAAGGATGAGTTCTGATGTTAAAGGATTATGTGTCATCCTGTCATGTCTGTCTCCAGGCTACAGCAGTCACTGCAAACCTGACTAATTTATTCCCTTCATTCTCTCTTTCTCTAACTCATCTTTGTAGACATCTGATGACACCATTTGGCTGGCAAAGAATAGGGCTGAGACCTGGATGCCCCTTTGGCCCACCCTGGGAGATATATCTCTTGTCATCTTCCCAAAGTGATAGTCCTGCTAGGATCACCAGAAGTCTAGATAGAGCAGTGACTGAATATATTTTGAAGGCCTCCTAGTGGCCAGCTGGAGGGAAAACAAGTTTCAAGTGAGGTTTTTTTAAAAAAATCTATTTATTGTGTTTTAATGTATTTAAATGGTTCAGTGTAAATCACCCATAACCATCGGTGCTTTACAACTGAAATATTGCTATAAGGAAATTTCCAGTTTTTCCATTAATCAAGTATAGAGTACATTATCCTTCCTAGTGATTAATCTCAGTCAGATCCAGCCTTAGATCAAGGGCTGCAAGCCTATAGCAGTTAACTTGCTTACTCTACCTTCACACATTCTCTTTCTTCTCTTTTCTTTTGAAAAGAAGAATTCACCCTCTGCTTCAGTTCCATTTTGAATACACAACGTTCTCACACCTAACTTTCTCACACAGGCACTGATGATTTCGATCAAGTCAATGTTTATTACAGTGGTGGGATTCAAAAGTTCCCACCACCGGTTCTGTGGGTGTGGCTTGGTGGGCGTGGCTGCAGGAGTGGGATTGTGTGACTCGTGTGATTGTGCACATGTGCGCACCAAATGCGCATCTTGCACACTCGTTAAAACAGTAAAAACAAAGCTACTGCCCCTCTCAGCTGTTTAGCACAGCAATCTGTGCTGCTGCGCCAAACAACTGAGAAGTTAAAAAGGACCTAGGAGCAGGGGCGGGCAGATGGGCCCAACTACAGAGTGTTGGAGAGACTTGGAGCGAACTGGTTCTTTGCCAGCTGATCTTTGGCACTACCGGTACACCAAACCGGGCCGAACACTTAGAATACCATCACTGATTTATTACAGTCATAAGATCAGAGAGCAGAGTAAGTTAAAAACACCCAAGTACCTTTGTCCCAGCTTGGAACTGGACCTGGATATTTTTCCAATATCTGGAATGGCCAGGATGTCTATTGATTATTTGGAGGGTTTGTTTTTTTGGATATCCCTATAAAAAGAGCATTGAAGGAGTATTTGTCCAATGGTCTTCACCTCTCCTGAGCCATAGGGACAGTGTGTTTCAATCAATGGTATTTTTTTTATATTTGCCATGCAGCAGTGGTAGGATTCAAAAAATTTTACTACTGGTTCTGTGGGTGTGGCTTGGTGGGTCTGGCTTGGTGAGTGTGGTTGGGGAAGAATACTACAAAATCCCATTCCCTCCCCACCCCACTAACCTGCTTTCCAGCTCCATTCTCCTGTGCAGGGCAACAAAAGAAGACCCAGCTGATCAGCTGGGACTCGGGAGGCAGAGAATAAACGGAGTTGGGTCCAGTCAGAGGTGGTATTTGATGGTTTACCAAATTACTCAAAATTTCCGCTACTGGTTCTCCAGAACTGGTCAGAACCTGTTGAATATCCCCTCTGCCATGCAGGACAGCTGATGGAAGTGCATACAGCATTATTTATGACACAGTGAAAAGTAACTATGTATTTCCAACATGCTAAGCAAGCACAGAAATGAAACACTGATAATTTATTCTGTTTCATCAATTAGAGGTAAAGGGAACTTAATCAGAGGTGGTATTCAGCAGGTTCTGACCAGTTCTGGAGAACCGGTAGCAGAAATTTTGAGTAGTTTGGAAAACCAGCAAATACTACCTCTGACTGGAGATTTTACAGTATCCTTCTCCTGCCATGCCCATCAAGCCATGCCCACAGAACCAGTAGTAAAAAAAATTGAATCTCACCACTGAACCTAATGGAAACATATTTTTTCCTTCTATGAGGTTTAGCAAGATTCTTTACTTGATAGCTTCTGGGATATCATAATTATTTTCTGTTTCTCAGATTATTCTTTACCTGCTTTTATGAAATTCCTTTCTGCAACTTTTAACTTGTAAATTATCAGTTTGGATGGAATATGGTTGCAATTGTACCAAATCTGATCTTCAAATATAAAACAGGAATAGCACTTTTCCCTATAGTAATAATTACTTTGGCTGATATGTTATTGATATGTTGGCAGTGTAGTAGATATGAAATCTACTATATGAAATCTACTATACTGCCAACAAATCTTACTCAGTGCTGAAAATGGTAGGTTTTGAATAAATGAATGTGATGCTTGGATTGGAAGCTTTACTATACTCGAGAGTTTTTATTTTTGCAATAATTGCTTGGAAATCAGGGGCCTATTTGGTCTGGAAAATGGGTATGAGGGTTCCATAATGAGATTAAAAACTGGATACTTATTTTGTGAAACAGACAGAAAAATCTTAGACGTGTATCCATAATTATAAATGGCTCAGAAAGCTGAATGATCTCTTGGGCTCCTGCAATTAGAATTTGTCTGTTTTTTTCTGCTGTTTTGTATTCCATCTCCAGTGAAGATAGGAAATGTCAGGCTGTGTATAAAAACTTGAAATGGGATAGCTTTGGATTGCAAAAGGCTGCATATTCAATTATACCAACTCAAATCTACCATTTGGCATTTATCCATAATATTTGAGGCTGTGACATTAGCCTGTAGTTCTTTGGATACACACATGATTTGGACACCAAAAAAAATGGCAGATCTGAACTTTATTATTATGATGTCTCTGGCAATCTTTCAAAAATGAAAAAAAAAATTTCCAAATTAAAAGTGGAATGATATTGATTTATGATGCAGTTTTTAATAAAGTGAATTGTATCTTTTAAATGTTCATTTTTGTATTGTGCAGGCTGTCTGTGAAATTCCTAAAAATAACTGGATAAGTATGATATTCATCTGTGAAAACAAATTAAAATTTTTCTTTTTGGAACTGTCCTTCAAAAATATTCACTATTTAGCTCCCACATAATGAAGAAAAGAACATATATCTGTCTATAGCTTTTTAACAATACACAGCACAAATCTTGTTTAGGGAAAAATTACTCGCAGACAACAGATCAGTTCATTTAAACTGACTGAACATTTGAACAAAAATATTTATGCTATTCTTGTTTTTTCTATAATCAGTTATTAAGCACTAATGCAAATGTTATTCTAAAACTACTCTGTTACTATCAAACAATTTAAAACAATCACTAACCTAACCCCTATGAAACTGTAAGGATATTTAACTCTATATTTCATAATTTTTTGCTATAGTTTGAAAATGAGTAGGTACCTAATGTTTATCCTCTATTAATACTCTGAACTTTTGCTTCAAGCCATCTCACTCATTATAGCTCCAAATTGTTTTTTTGGCATTTATTTATCAAATTATTTAAACACCTGAGCCATGCAATACTCAAATGCATTAAAAACACAACTGCATGAAACAAAATAAATACTGGTCAATGTTGTACTGTATATCAAGATCCATATAAAGCCTCCATGAAACCAAAGAGTTTGTATCATGTATTCAACATGGTTATTTTGAGTTTCTTAAAATAAGAATTTATAACTTCAAAGACAGCTCTTTGACATCTCCATTTAGCTGGAGCCTTTTCTGAGCGACTGAGAAGGCTGATACAAATGCAAGGTATTTTTTTCTTTTTATCAATTATAAACATCTTACAAACAGTTTGACCACTGGTATCACTTGCTGTAATTCTGATATAATGGTTAAGGCATCAGGTTAGAAACTGAGAGAGTGTGAGTTCTAGTCACGCCTTAGGTACAACACCAGCTGTCAACATTGAAATTGACTGAATGGTGGCCATTTTCTTTTTGTAGTTTTCCGGGGAGTTTTATCTTCTCACTTGCTTCAGAACTGACAGCCTGGAGTGAAGGGGGCAGGGAGGGAGTGTAGAGATAGCTGTAGCCTAAATAAAATTCTTTTCCCTGGGAATCAAGGACGTTGGTGCAGGTGTCCAAAAGGTGGGGACTGAGGTTACCTAGCAACTGGGCTGATTAGACCAACTGCTGATTAGACCATGTGACTGAGACTCTGGGGGGAAGTGATAAAGCTTTACTTTTAACTGGGGGGAAAACCAGCAGTAACTTAGAGCCAGTTTTCCACTCGGAATATGCCAATTTAATATTTAATAAAAATGTTCTTTGAGGAATTTGCCTGTCTCAGAGTTCTTATTGAAAGGGATGTATTACTTGGAACCCTGACACCAGCTGGATGATCTTGGGCTAGTTGCACTTTTTCAGCCCTAGGAAAGAAGACTGGCAAACCACCTCCAAATTACCTTATCAAGAACACTATAGGAGCTTAATGTACAGTGTTAGCTTTGGAAGCCATATTAACACCCGACGCTTCCACACTGCCACATTCTTGAGCCTGGGGAAATAGGAGGGGGGAATTTCTTGGAGTGTATGTGGTTAGACATAGTAGCATTCTTCTTCTAAGTCAAGGTCATGTTATTCTGCATCTGGTTGAAGGGACGTCTCAAGTTGGGATGGATGGTGATTGGGGCATGTGATGCGATGAGGGGTGCAGGAGGTGGATTTGTAGTTTTTACTTATTGCAAGGAAACCCGGAACTTTCAATTCAGAATTTTCCAGATGTGCCACTTTACTATCCAAATAAAACAGAACTTTTGAGAGGATGACTGTCTCAGAGTTATTAGTTGGAGTGTAGGTTTTCTGGAACGCTGACAAACAGATTTATTGTCCCTGCATTCACTTAAAGTGGAGTTTTGATGGATACAGGTAGTCCTCTACTTATGACCACAACTGAGTCCAAAATGTATGTTGCTAAGTGAGACACTTGTTAAGTAATTATGCCCCATTTTATGACCTTTCTTGCCACAGTTGTTAAGTGAATCACTGCAGTTGTTCAGTTAGTAATATACTTCTTAAGAGATTGACTTTATCAGAAGGTCACAAAAGATGATCACATGACCCTGAGACACTGAACTATCCTAAATGTGTGTAGGAGATGACCAAGCTAAGTCTGAGGGAGGGGTCAAATGCATCATAAGTCATGAGTCCCTTCACACCCACAAGAGATCAAAGTCCTTGAATGCTTCTCTTACCTTTATCCTTATCATCCCCCTCAAGGGTCAGTTGGCCAGATTCTTGTAGAGAATTGAATCTTGAAGATTAAGCTTAATCTTTATACTCATTTGAACTGCCTGAATCTCCTAAATTTTCAAGACCTTGCAGAGATGGTATTAGCAGGTTCTGACCAGTTCTGGGGAATCGGTAGCAGAAATTTTGAGTAGTTCAGAGAACCTGCAAATGCCACATCTGACTGGAGATTTTACAGTATTCTTCCCCTGCCACGCCCACCAAGCCAGGCCCACAGGACCAGTAGTAAAAAAATTAGAATCCCACCATTGGGCCCTTGACATATGAACCATTTGCCAAGCATCTGAATTTCAATCATATGACCAAGGGAATGCTGCAACAGTTATAAGTGTGAAAAATGGTCATAATTCACTTTTTTCAGTGCCATTGTAACTTCATTAAATGAACTGCTATGAGTTGAGGACTATATGCCTAGTGTTTTCTTTCAAGTCTCAATCCCTTCCTCAGTTCTGTAAAATCCCGGTATCTAGCTAGCTCTTTGAGAAGGAACTTTCAAAACGTTATTCCAAAAAAGATTTTTTAGAACAAGAATAAGGTCAAAAAATTACACCCAGCCTTAGTTTTGATGCTATTTGTTCTTTTGGAAAAACTGTGTTGATATTTGGTATAATGGTCAAGGCCAGAGGTGGGCTGCTGGGGGTTTGCAGGGGCTCAGGAAAGCCTCTAGCTAAGATTCTGCAAAGTTCAGAGAATCACCATGCCCACTCCTGGCTGACCCCACTCCTTCCCTTCCCAGGAGTCCCCACACAGCCTGTTTTGGATGCAGGTAAGTGCAGAGTAAGTGCATGTGGAGGATTGGGAGGGTGAAAAATGGGTCTCCCAGAAGTTCAGGAGAGAGAAGTTCCAGAGGGCCTCCTGAGCCCGGAGAGGCCATTTTCGCCCTTCTGGAGGCTCACAGGAACCCTCCTGAGCCTGGGGAGGGTGAAAACGCTCCCCCCCTGCGTTGGTGCAGGAGGCTGACTAGGCTATGCCCACCATGGCCACTCTCACCCAGCAACTACTCCTTGTTCAAATTTTTGAAGCCCATCCCTGATTAAGGCATCAATCTAGAAACTAGGAGGCCATGAGTTCTAGCCCTGTCTTAAAGACAAAAAGCCATCTGGGTGACCTTGGGTCACTCTCTCAGCCCCAGGAAGGAGACAGCGAAAAACACTTCCCAAAAACTTTGCCAAGGAAGTTTTGCAGGGACTTGTCCAGGCCATTGTCAGGATTCAACACTAACTCCAAGGCACATACAAACAAAAAATCCCTACCATATCCATCATATATGGGAGACGGAGCATCTAAATGTTAAGGGCTACACACAACTCAAAAATGATTCAGAAGTGTTTCAACACTTGGTATCCTCATGGCAACAGAGGGATGCTTCACAACAACAAAAGAGATGCTGTGCTCGTGCGGGGTGCCAATCATTCTCAGAGCTGTATGAATGTGCAGCAGATTACAGGCTTCACCGATCCAGACCAAGATGTTACCACAGAAGGATTCACAAAAGGCAAGAGTTGTCATGGCTAAATGGAGGGAACAGAGAAGCAAGCATTCTCTGAATCTGGGAAATGTTGCTTTCTGCCGTGACTGTTTAGATAAAATGGGCCAGGTATTTCCCATTCATCATAGCAATACTCCTTTTCAGAATCTGCAAGGCAGGCAAAGATGATTATCCCCCTCTTCCAGATGGGGCCTTGGAAAGAATTTGCTTAATGCAGAATTTTGGATTCAAAATCCACCTCTGTTGCAGATTCGTTTGGTGTGCAGTTCTGCTGATGCTTTCTCACTCCCCTCGCTTAGGCGGAGAACGTTCCCCCCACTCCATATTATGAGAAAATTATCCATCAGCAGTAGCGCTCTTGATCTTGACCTCGCTCTGCTACACTTCTGCAGTTTAAAGCAGCAGCAGCCATTTGCCGTAATAACCTTTCGATTTGTTTTTAATAAGATTATGCCTGCATTACGTTTATCTGCAGCCCATGAAAGCGGAGTCCTACCGGGGATGCCGAACTTTGGAGGCCTCAGATCAAAACTGATCCAGCATGCTAGAAAAGGAGGAATCTGGGAGAGGGACCAAAGCCCCTCATTTCAAATCTTCCATCTAAAAATCAGAGCAAGGCTTTCCAAATCAGTATTATTGCGTAAACGACAAGCTTCCTCACTGAGGTAGAGACTCAGGAAACCAGTTGTCATTTATTTGCAGTGCATACATTACATGCCAGCTATAACACACACAAGTAAAGCAGGGGTGGTTTCTACCAGTTCTGTCCACCTTTGTATAACTGGTAGCTCTGAAGAGCAGCAAACATAGAACCGGTTCTATGTCCGCTGATGTTTTTGCCCACCCGCCTACCTGGGCTCTTACCTGATCTTAATTTCCTGATTTTTCAACTTCAGCTGCTGAGCGAGGCACAGCTGCAGTTAAAAAAAACAAGAAATGAGGGCTGTTTCAAAGGCTGCTTCTCAGCATGCAGCATGCTAATGAGGATTAACAGGTGCACAGCTCATAGCAGGCAGGGAAGCTCATAAATCCAGAACCAGTAGTTAACCCTGTCGTATCTCATCCCTGAGTAAAGGACACAAACCTCTGATAACTTGGCAAGATTGAAGTGTTGAAGTGTTCAGCATCAGTGATGTGAGTTTCCTTAGAGTTACAATCCACCCTGAGCAAGGATTAAAGAAGCAGGTATTATACCTATAATGACAGCAGAAACTAAACAAAATATACATTAGAGGGATAAGCAATCCTAGCACCTCCCTCCCCCCCTCTCTTTCTGTCTCTTTCTGTGTGTGTGTGTGTGTGTGTGTGTGTGTGTGTGCCTGCGTGCCTGGGCAGAAAGACAAAAAGTGATTTCAGATTAGCAGTCTGATAGACAAAGAGCAGACAGAGTGACAAAGAGGGGCAATAAGTAAATCCTCGCTGTCCATCAATGCCACATTTGACCTAACCGGGACCACAGTTGTTACTCAGGCAAAATCAAGGAGAGAAATAGAATTCCTCAAAGCCTGGTTTTCCACCAATAAGTCAATAAACAGACACATTGACATCAATCCAGTCTACCAATCGCTGAGAACGAAACAACTACATCAACCATGACCCCAAAGATAGCATTTTAAAACAAACAGGAACCCCACTACCCAATAACAAAAATCATAACCCATCAGCTCACAAGAAATCGAACCACATCTCATTAACAACAACCAGCCAGTCAAAAACAGCCTGAAATCAGACCATGACTCAGAAGCGAACAGACAACACCTAATTTACATCACACAGACAGGACTTTAAACCAAAGATCATGTCTCGGTAACAACAACCTTCCAATTAAACAGTCTGAAATCAGACCTTGACTCAGAAGTAGCTGAACAAACAATACCCACACTAATTTGCACCACATAAAAAGGTAGTTAAAAGGCCAGTGTTTGGACAAACAAGCACAATTCAAAGTGCACTGATGACTCGTTGAATGGTGATGAAACATTTACAACCAAATTGCCAAGCTCGGAGCTCAGCCCAACAGCCCAACATTGCCCCTCTTGACCAGTAGGCCATAAGGTGCTGAGGAGTCAGCAATGGTCCAATTAACTTATGGTGTCCATAGTCTTTTTACCAATTTCTCAGAATCAGAACATAAGGTAGGGATAATTTGCCAGTAGAAGAGAACACTGTATTGTACCTCAGGGTTAAACCGTGGGTCCTTGGTGCACTCTGAGCTTGATTGTTTTCTTGAAGATGTTTCTAGAACCTTCTACCACTGGTGAAGTTACTTAGTTGGGAAATGAAACATCTAAAAAGAAATCAAGCAAGCTCAGAGAGTAATTTAATAGGATTGCTATGCTGTATCTTTGTCTAAATGAATGGTGATTTTGTATGCTATCTTCACATATTAATATCTGTACTATTTTTAAATCTGTTTTTGTTCATCAAGCCTACAAGGATTTATCAAAGAAGGATTTTCAGTCGGCTGTCTTAGATTAATTACTAATACAAACAAAGCCAGTCATTTCTCTTGAACTAAGAGATTATTACTGAAAAATGATTTTTAAAAGAGCTTTTTGGGCACACGCTTATATGCATGCATTGAGCCAGCTCATATTTGTATTCATTTATCAAGTTTTTTTATCTCTGCCAGGGAGACCAGAGAAAATCATTCCCAAATCCACAATCAGGAATACATATTAAGTATTTTACAACAGTGAGTTTTCTGACATATCTGAACTGAGTATTAAACAGAACATGTTATCTAATATTAACAAACTTATGCTTTTATGTAGCCAAATCAATATTTACAGATAATTCAAAAACTTGTTTAGTGTTTGTGTTTTGTCTGATTTCAGTTTGAAAGAGTTGGTTGTTTCCCTGATTTAAAAAAGTATGTTTTTTTACAAAAAGTGTGATGGTATATGAATCCTAAGCACACTTTAAATTATCAATGCTCATTTCTGTCTGAAAAGTCTATGTTAGTTTAACATTTGAACATATCTATCAAATCTAGGACAATAGCTAAAGACTTTATGAATTGAGATGGTGCTCTTACAGAATAATCTCAGGACAAAGACACAGAAAACTCAGTGACGTTATTCAAAAGAAAAAAATTTATTAGCATAGTTTCTCCAAATCTTAACAATTATCTTCTCAGAGATTATTAAAAGGACATTTTATTTCAGAGGTCAAATATTCTTGTAATATGTGAACCCTGGAATGTGTATGTTTGTCAATATTCATTTTGCATTATTTAAGTTGTCATTTCAAATTCAAATTTGTATCTTGTTTCAGCAGTATTGAAGCATGAGGTCATGTTTAAGTGCTAAAACACTGTCCTATAAAATGTGTTACAAAAAACCCTGCTCCTGATTTTAAATCCCAATTAATTACAGACTCTATTCTGCTAACTCTATTCTATATTCTTTTGGAACAAGCATTGTACTGCAAATGCTCAAATTTATGGAATTAGTAAAAATGTTAATTTGAAGCTGACTTTGGGTTTGCATGGTGGAGTTTGGGATACAAGACTATTGAAAGAGCCATATAAGGCATTTTGATCTGTCTGAAGACATGTAGGCAAAAAAATGGTACTTATTATGGAAACTTGTGCTTAGAAAGAGCAACTTTTCTTGTTTCCACCCAATATATTTTTCTCAAGGAAAAAGAATGTCTCTTAACCTTGTCATGAGAGGCTGCATATACTATTGGCATGCATGAAGAGAATTATGAATGTTCTATTAATAGAAATATTTTGCGTATGTGCACATAATTCTTGGCACAGTTTCAGAACAATTCCTCTAACAGAGAATAGAAGTGTCCACATACTGTACAGTACTTCAAGTCAACTTCATTAAAATAATTAATTGCACAATAGGCTAATACCTAATTAGCTGAAGCTGGATGTGGCAATGTTTAGTATCATCAATGGCTTTAAAAACAGAGTTCACATTAGTCTGCGTGAAGCATTTGAAATATATGCTTTTTGCAAAGTGTATTAATGCAGAGCATTAAAACAACTGCATCCTTTTCAAGGTTCATTTGTTTACTTGGAAACTGTTTCTTATTTTTGCAGGAAGCACCAACAAAAGGGAAATGTCTATTCATGTACATGCCAGAGGAGAGAACTCTGAAACAGCTATGTATGCCTTGCAAAAGATGCCATTAATTTAACGTTTCAAGGAAACTGCTTCATTCACTCTAAAACAATTTGCATAGCAAAATTTTTGGGTGCTTTCCCCAGCTCTCATTGTGATACTCTTGTTCTATTCTCTTGAAGATGGCAAGGACTGAACCTGGGACTGCATGCCTCAATTCTACCAGATGAGATGCAGCCCTCATATTCAGGGATAAACCACCACAAAATATAAGTTGATTGCAATAGCTGGAAAAGTTACCGTTTTCATGGGTTTTTTTGCCAACGTGCAGTGAATCTAGCAAGACTTATAAATTTCTGGTTTCATATGCTACAGAAGCCAATGAACTGTGGCTTCGGCTTCAAATGGAACATTACTGTATACTCAAAAAGTTGAGTATATTAAAACAGTGAGGACCATTGTTATTATTTTATTCTGTCCTTTGGAATACAGCAGGGTGTAGAATGCCAGCCATTTATGCAAACATTGAATCCAGTAATTTGTGGTTAAAACACAGCATGTCTTTCAAAATGTCAGTGAGTCTCATAAAGTTCCAGTGACGGAAAACTTAACCACATCCTGTATTAGATGGTTCCAATTGATAATTATCCTTACAGTTAAGAAACAAGGATCTGAAATGTTATGGAAGTAGAACTTCTTCTGCCTTTGTTAGCTTGAGTATGAAAAGGCATCTAGTTTTAAGATTTCTCTGTTTCTTTCTTTCTGAACAGAAGAGAGTAATTTCTAAAGGCCTGATCCACTGGCCGATGGATGCAAAAATGTATGCATAAAGACACAGCGTCGATGACGCAAATTTGTGGCGTGGGTGGCTCCTCCATCCACTTGTCATCCGCACCAAAAAGTGGCATAAATTTGCATAAACAGAATGGAAAAGACAGAAAAGGAACGGACATGGGTAGTATATAGTGGGGATGTTAAACGGCATGTTTCATCGAAAGCTAGCCAGATGAAAGCGATGGAAGGGATGACACCTCCAAAGGGTTACAGGGGATAATTGCGAAGCAGACGCATAGTGGATGAAAGGCGGATGCATCATGTACACCTTAAAGAAGAAAGGGGATGCTGCGCAGATGTACATGCATGCCAAAACATTCACTGTGCAGTCCTTCTAGTTTCTGGGCTAACTAACGTGTATTTAGAAACCGTTCCAGTGTACCTTTCTTTCCTCCCTCTTTTCCGTTTTCACGCTGCAAGCAGATGTGGTTGCGAGGATGCCCCGAGGCTGCCAGGAGAGGATACAGCAGACGTTAACAGATGATAATGGACATAGAAGGTATTGTTGCTCATATGTTGCGATTTACATCATTACACAGCGGAAAGTCAATGCCGTTCACAAAAGTTTTGTGCAGCTCAAACTTTTTGCGTGGATGAAATTGCAGGGACGGATGCTTGACAGATAGAGCATATGAAAGTTACATATCAAGAGTACACAACGGATTGCATAGCATTTTGCCAACAGATGCAAGCTTTTTTTAATGTTTTACCAATCCTTTACATCCGAGTGGCAGTGGAACCGGGCCTTTTAGAATTCTAGATTAAAGGGCATCAGTTTAAGTCAGGGGTGTCAAACTTGAATTTCACTGAGGGCCGCAACATGGTCATGGTTGACCTTCCAGTGGGCCAGAGGTAGGCTAGGCGCAGGGTGGGTAAAGTGGCCACCTTGATGTCACTTCATGCTGTGGGGGCACCTGTGGTGTGCTCCAACGAATGAGTGGACGTCGAGGTGGCCAACATTCAGCCTGGGCAATACAGAGCTTGGGGGGGCTGTTGCCTTCCTAATCACTTCACTGTTTCAGGCAGCCCCCCGGGCCCAGACCCTAAGCACCCCTATGGCTCGGTTCCAGGCTGAGCCTTGAGTTTGGACACCTTGTCCTAAGTCATATCTTGTTTAGTCGATAGTTATGATCAATATTTCTATTTCCTTTTTTCCCCAGCATCCCCGCCCTTTTTAAAAAAGAAATTGCCAAATATTTTAATTCCTCCTGAATCAAATGTAATTATATCAACTTACAATGTAAAGCACTTAATTGTAGTTTTGCAACACAAAGCCACAACACGACGTGAAGTATTACTTCACGCCTTTGTCAGACTCCTTTGGTTTCTTCCTTCAATTGCCCTTCTTTTTGCTACTTTGGATAGTATATGCCAGAAGGGTTTTATAGGCGGCACTGCCCTGCTGTTCACTTTTAAAGTCTTTATGCATGTGTTTCAGATTCTTTGTTAACTTGTTTGTCATCTGGGAAGAAGCCCTTGGAAAAGCATGAAAAATATTGTGGTGTGTGGGAAATCCCTACTTGCAAGCTCGCACACATGCTGCAATTTACGTGGGTAGCCAGAAGACCTCCTCCAGTGGACATAATGATGGGAATATAAGGAGAAGAGGTTTGGAATATAAAAGAGAGATAATCCTTTCTGCTACTCTGTTTTGAAACCATGAAACCGTGGAATGGCTAGAAAGTGGGAGCAAAATGGCACATGGAACTGCGAAATAGCCAGCTACGATGTGTGTGTGGTGTGGTGAATCAATGTCCCTGAACTTTATCCTCTTTTATCTAGTTCTGCTTAAAAACAATACTATGAAAGAGGGTAAAATGCATTGCAGTTTTTCATCCTTTTCAAAAATGATATTCACCATCTTGCCATAACTGGCTTTTCTGACCTTAAGGCCCTGTCACACTGCCCAACGGATGCAAAAAATTTAGTAAAAAGGGACACCAGTAACGGATGACGAAAAATGTGTCATCCGTGTTATCCGCATCTCAAAGGGCAAAATTGTGCGATAACCAGAGGGAATAACACGGAAAAGGAATGACCGTGGCCTGGAGGACGCAGGCGAGATGTGAAAAGCAGATGTGGAAACGGAAGCCCAGCGGTATGGAAGCGATAGAGCGCGGATAGCACAACTGCCGCTAGTCCTTGGGGGAGCCTCGATGGCAAGAGGCGTTGAGCAGCAGAGAGGGATGAATGCGGGATGCGAGCGGACCGGGGAACTCGGAGTGAAGGGCGATGGCGAGCAGCGAGATGGCCACAAGCAGATGAAGCGGGATGCAGAGCGGAAGCGCGTAGCTGGTATGTGGCAGGAGGCGAAGCCTAGACGGTGGCCGTTGGCGTTTAATTCGCATGCGGCGGGGAGTGCATTGCTAAGGCCACAGAGTATAAAGGGACGCAGCTCGGAAGCAGGTCACGCAATTCGGGGAAAGGACTCGGCTGCGCGGACGGAATTGACTGCTTGGCCTGCATGCCTGCCTGCATGCGCTATGTTGCAAGCTCCTGCCAGCCGTGCCTCCCAAAACCTGGGCCTCCCCAGCCTCGCGTGGCTTAGCTCCCTGCCAGCCTTGCTGTCGCCTGCCTGCCAGCCTTGCTGCCACCTGCCTTCCAGACCTCCCTGCCGCTGCCATGGCTGCTGCCAGCCTTGGTTGGGCTGCCTGCCTGCCACCCTTGTGGTGTCTGGTCCTACCTGCCTTGCCTCCCTTCTCAGCTTCCGTTCAGCCTTACCTGCCAGCTATCTGCCATGGCCTTCCTCCTGGCCACCTTGGTGCCTGCCAGCCTCCCTGCCAGCCAGCAACCCCAGGCAAACCAAATGGGGAAGAAGATATAAGTAGCAACAATGCACAGGCCATCCTGGCAAGAGAGGAACAGGGCCAACCTTCCCGTCCCCTGTCCGTGATGCTCTGCGTTCTGCTGGGGCTTCGGTCGTGTTGGCGCTCGGCTCTTCTGTGCTGGACCTTCTATGAAGCTGTCTGGGCCGGTGGTGGCTGTCTGCTCGTGTGCTTACTTCTGCTGAGGCTGCTAGCTCTGTGATGGTGCTTCTGCTGGTGCTGACCCTGCTGAGCTCGCTCCTCATCCCTGCTGCGTCTGGTCATTGCCCGCCGTACTCCTGGACTTGGCTCGTCTTGCTCGTGCTCTGTCTGCTCGTCCTGCTCATGTCGTCTGCTCGATGCTCTCCTGGTCCTGCTCAGTGGGATCTCTCTCTTTGATCCTGGCTCCTGCTGGGTGTCTGCTTGGCTGCTTGGCTGAGGATATGATGATCCGATGATGCCTGCTGTTGCTGGTGCTGCTGCTGTTGCTTGCGGCTGAGATGATGATAATTATGATCCTGCTGGTGATGATGATGATGATGATGATGATCCTGCTGGTGCTGCTGCTGCTCGGGTGTGTGGAGGGGCAGCCCTACTACCTGGGAGCCCTCTGATGAGGGGCCCATCTGGTCCTGCCAAAGGGAGGAGAGGGCATATGCGGGGACGGGAGAGGAGGCAATACTTCATTGAGGGAGGAACATGAAGATGAGCTGCTGGAGTGGCTGAGAGAGAATGACTATCTGTGGCGGAAGGGACACTGTCTCTACAGGGACACCAAGTGGAGCATGCTGCTTGGGGAGAGAAGGCGGAGAGTCGGCTACAGCTTGCAGGAGGTGCTCCTCGGCTGGTGGAAGCACATGCACACCTGGTACGGGAAGCCTGCACTTGAAAGAAATCTGGCCAGGCACAGTGTAGAATGCGATAAGCTGACGGACGAGAGAGCTATGTGTCATGGCCAGGTGCAGGCCTCCTGGAGGGTGAGATCCGCCACCCGAGGAGCAACAGCAAGCCCTCTCACCTTCTCTCTCCGGCAGCCTGCTGAGAGCCCAGTCCTCTTCGGCCGGAGCGGGAGTCGAGCTCGCCTGTCTGCCAGGCAGGTTTCAGTGGAGCGTGCCACGGCGAAAACCCGGCGACGCTGTTTAACCGTGTGGAACGCGTGGAGGACTCCCTGGTGGGGATGAGATGGCACATCCACGACACCTCTCCACATCCACCCCCAGGCTCCACCTCCACAGAAGGCAGAGAGCCAGACCGGAGGGGCAGAGCCACACTGTCCTGCTGGAGATCAGGGACCACCATCTGGACGCAGAATAGATCTCCTCTCTCAGCTGGTCACACCGACTCCTCATCCTCCAACCACAACCCTTCCTACACTATGTCAACCAGACCCTCACGGACATGTCGGAACCCCAGTACCAGGTGGTGAAGGACCGAATCATCGAACTGCTTCACAACCCTCCATACCCAAGGATAACCTGCTCCCACCCAGTCCAGGTCTGCTCTCCCACCCCAGGTGATGCCCCTCCATTCAAGGCTTTCCACAGGCCCTCACCTTACCAGGGCTCACGGCTACCAGGAGGTCCAGCAGCACAGGCAGCAGCCCTTCCTAGTTCAGGCACAGAGTCATCAGACGACACCATGCGTTGCCACCGGTTCCAACTGATGCCACCGATGCCACCATGAAACTGATGCCACCGGATGCCACCGATGTACCACGACACTGATGCACCAACACCACCAGATGCCACCCATGACACTGATGCCACGCCCGCACACGATGCCAGCCCAACGCCAGTCGCCTCACTCCAGAATGCACGACAGACACCACTACACTGCTCCTTCCTCCACCCACAGCCAAGCCCGGCCTAGTACATCTGTCATCGGTACTGGGGCTGACACCCCATGGCATTGAGGAAGGAGCTCTGCTCAACATCACGGGTCTGAACCAGCTGTCGCGAGAGCTTTCTCAACACACCGTCACCTGCTGTCCTCTCAGGGCCAGGCACCCCCAATGGCACTTCAGACCAAGCACCTCAGCAGCAGCCACCTCCACAGCACCTGGACCCTTCAACCCCTGAGACTGGGCACACCTCCGAGTGACAAAGAGGAGTGCCAGAGACTGGCTGGCTGGCTACTCGGTGGACTTTATTTGGACACTGATGACTTGGGTCATTTTTCTTCTACAGCTTGGTTGTTAATAAAGTCTATCTTTGATTCACACACTTGCTTCATTTCTTTTTTTTTTATAAAGTATTGGTGGAAACTTTTAGAAATGGTTTAAGCCTTTGCATGCTTGTGGGATGGGTTAAGATAGGCAGTGGGGTGGGCAGGGATACCTTTGGGATGGGTATAGCTGTGGGATGGGCAGGGATACCTGTCAGAGGGCAGGATACTGTGGGATGGTTAGGATATCTGTGGGTGGGTTAAGATAGCAGTGGATGGCAGGATACGCTGTGGAATGAGCAGGATAACTTTGGGATGGGTAATAGCTGTGGAGATAGATAAAACTCGCAGTGCAGCAGAAGTGGACTGTATGGTCCACCTCCCAGGTGCACAACCTATGGCCCTTTATTATCAATAATAATGTAATAATCATCCACACATGTCAACATAAACACATCTCTTTATTAATGCCGTGTTCATTGTAGGCCCACCCAATATACATGGCCCAATCTCATGCCGTGTGATGAGACAGGCTGAAGAGCATCCATTAAGCATCTATCATCCTGTCTTGCACTACACTGCTCCAGCTGGGAGTTGCACCAGTGTTTCAGGAGGTTGGCGCTGCTTCTTCCTTCCACGTGAGGCTCTGTTGGGCCTTGCACATCCTCAGTGTCTATCAGGTTTTGCCCTTGCTCCATTCCCCAGGCTCACATGTCCCCATTGGCCTTGTTGGAGGTCCACGAGCCTGTTCTGCAAGATTGGTGTAGCGGGTGTGCATGAGATTGTGCAGGATCAGCAAGCTTCCACGATCCTCCTCACGGTCTCTGGCTATGCTGCATGTGGTGCAGAAGTACTTGGAACCTGTTGGCCAGGATAGCCAAAGGCGTTCTCCACCATGCCTTCCCTGGACAGCCTGTAGTTGAAGAGCCTTTCTTCACGGGTGAGGAGTCTGGAGGTATGGGCTTCATGAAGTAGTTCTGAGGAGAAGCGCGTCATCCCCATGATGAAGTAGGGGCACATCTTTGGGCGTGCTCGTTGGGCAGGGGGTCTGGATCTGGGAAGGCCCACGATGAGGTTGCGTTCCAGCCCTTCCTTGAGGTCACTGGCGTTGTAATACCTGGGCATCTAAACATGGCCGTGTGCCTGAAGCATCGATGTACATCAACTTGTACCAGCATCGACATCGGCAAAAGAGGACGATGCTGAAGAAGCCCTTGTAGTTGAATAAGTGGAGACCTCGACTTGGCTGGTATCTTAAAGGCCACGTGCTTCCCATCTATGGCTTCCAACGGTGTGTGGGAAGTCCCTCTGCTACCACTGCTCTGCAACTTTCTTCCATCCTTCTCAGTGGAGGGGCACTGGAGAGCTCCTCCATGTATTCTTTGATGATGGCCTGCACCATCTCTCTGACCACAGATGCTGATGGTGTTGTGTGGCACTGGTTAGCCAGCCGGGGACATCCTGCTCTGTATGGTGGGCCTGAGTGCTTAGGTGGGCGAGAGCATTGTGGCACCCGGTTGTGATTCCCAGGGGTCTCAGCGCTTTGGGGTTGCTTGGAGATGTTTGGTGTTTGGCCCTGGCTCAATGGCTGGCCTGGGTTGTTTCAGCGTCGCGTGCCAACAGGACTCCAATCTTTCCTTGTCAAAACAGTGGCTGGGGGAGGCATCCTAGAGGAAATGCCGCAGTAATTTGGAATGCATTGAGGTCTCTACACGTATCGCTGGAAAGGCCTGCAGCCTGAGAGGGGCATCCTTTACTCCACATTTCTGCCCATGGTTGATAAACTATTAGATACACCGTAGTAATAGGTTTACGACTCAACTGATAGATTTCCCAAACCTCCTAATCTTCCAGCACATTCTAGGGCGGTACGACTTTCCAGAGTCACTTTTTCGGGCTCATCTCCTACTTTATGATCTTGATCTCGCTCCTGTTAGTAGAGTGGACGAAGCTCTGTAGTGTTCGTGCCTTGTACTGGCTGCAAAGGGAATGATGGGTGCGTAGAGCCTCAAAAGGAGTTTGTTAGGATGACATCGCGCGTAATCGAGTTTTGGGCGGAGCGGAGGAGATGAGAGTGTGTGTGTGTAGTGGGCTGGCATAGAGGTCCTGCTTACAGGGCTGGGCGTGGCGCCTCACTGGAAATGGAGATCCAGATCGAGGTTGCTACGAGCATGTGATGAGTCTTGGTGTGTGATGGGGCAGTATCACGTGTGATACGGGGATCGAATCAACAGAGACTCGGACTGTGTCACCTCACCGGTGGAGGGACAGTCTTTAATATCGGCGAGATATAGGTCCCTCTTCGTGAATGATTTGTTGTCCTTTTAAATGGCTTTCTTTGTGAGGTGGTCATTTGCGTTTAATCCGTTCGTGCATCGGCCGTTTCTGCATCTGTTCGCGTCCGTTCCGCTTCCTCCCTACGTCCGTGTTCCTGCTGGAGCGGATCCGAGTTGGCGCGGGATGCAGAACAGATGCCTAGCGAGTGCCTAAGCGGATGCAGAAACGGGACGAATTGGATATATTTGTTCGGCTCAAAGTTTTTGAGCAGCTGAAAACTGCTGAGGCGGGGATGAAAACGTCAATAGACGCGATGCTGGGACAGATAGAACGAGGAAGCAAAACGTATGCATGTGAGGTAAGACAGAAGCATCGCGTTACCAAGCAGATGGCCAATTTACATCCTCTTTCCATCCGTTGGTGCAGTGTGACAGGGGCTTAACTGTCTTTCTGACAATTTTCTTCCTTCCTTCCCTTTTTCCTTCTCTTCCTTTCTGTTACCTCCCCTCAAACCATTCCAGATTGTTAAATGTCAGAGGCCTCATCTAACTGATGAATACCCCAGGGAAAGCTTGATAATCAAAAATAGACATGATTAAAAAAAACCTCTTTAAATATCCCTTCCTTTTTTCTTGAAAGTAGTTTCTTTGAAACATTTTTAAAATATATAAAAATATATTATTTACACCTCTACTGACCACAGCCATTAAAGTTTACAAATCTATATATTTATTATGATCTCATTTTTCTTCCTTGATTCTTGTAAACTATACAGCCATTTTATGATGGCTATGATATTATAAAATGTGGTCATGAGCCACCAAAAAACCCACCCCCACCCTCTACTGTACTTCTCACTTAATCATTTATTCATTTTTTGTTCAATCCAGAAAAAACGAAGGACAAGTCATTTAGAGATTGCATCTCAAATGGTAATGCAATTATTACCATTAACTATTGAGGAAGATATATGGACAGAATAAAGAGTCCCTTTTGTTTGTACTCCTATATTTTATCATTAATCAGTTTTGTTGAACTGATTTAACTTTGTCTCTAGTTTATACATTTTTATTTTTGAATTATTTTTATCTGTATTTTATTATTATTAGCTGTCCTACATACTAGTTTTGTCAGAAAAATCCATAAAAATTTAATAAAGAATAATATATAGCTCATGTATAAACATGCAGCTTCTGGCTGATTAAGTTTCATAAAAGCAAGTTTATGATGAAGCTTATGCATGATTATAATTATACATATATTTAATTGGTTGCATTGTGTTATCAAAGCAAGTACACATAATCATTGGAATAAGAGAATGTAATCTAGGTCAGGGGTATCCCACCTTGGCAACTTTAAGCCTGGAGGACTTCAACTCCTAGCTGGCTGGGGAATTCTGGGAGTTGAAGTCCTCCAGGCTTAAAGTTGCCAAGGTGGGAGATCCCTGATCTAGGTCAATCCCTGGCTCAAAGTTGGGATCCATTACTATGCATCTCTCTGATACCTGGACATCCAGGCACTGTTTAAGCACTACCAGTAAAGAATTCAACCCACCCAAGGCAATCTATTCCATTGTTGAACAGCTGATATTGTTAGAGAATTCCTCTTGCTGAACAACCAAAATCAATTTTCCTGTCATTTCTACCCACTGTTCTTTGTCCTGTCTTCTGTGAAACTGCTGAAGACAATTCTGCTTTATCTTCTCCACAAAGCTTTTCAGATACTTGAAGTCAAGTTATCCAGTCTTTCCACAGTCTTCTCCAAGCTAAACATTCCTATCATCTCCAACCATTTCCCATAGGTTTTTCCTTCAGGACACTTAGTAATTATCTTCCCTGGACATGCTCCAGTTTATCCATATTGTTCTTAAAATATGGGCAGAACTGAACTTAATAAGTTTTTATGAATAAAGTCTACGTTTCCTTCTTTTTTTTTCCTGTAGCATCAACATCATCACATTTTTGCTAATAGTTTGTGATGTATCAAAACACCCAGATTGTTTTGCACAGTGTTGTCATTTTATCCATGCCCTGTTTCTTGCACCAGTGTGAGCCATTGCCAATTTTTCAGTTGAAATTTATCTGCTGTTTCTGGCCCACTGTTCCAGTTTGACTGAATTTCCTTGAATTTTTATACTGTTTCCTAAGTTTTTTGTTGTTCCATATCTATATTCTCTACAAATTTGATAATCACACTTCCTAACCTATCATCCAAGTATATGTGAAATGCTTAGCATGGAATACTAATATGCTATTCAATAGTCCATTTTGAACCAGAGCCATTGAAATGTTTTTGGTGGGATTCAACTCTTCACTGAGCTTTATAACATCCAGTGATAGCATACTCCCAGTTCCTACTTACACAGTTCTTCTAGAACAGGAGTGTCAAATTCTCATCATCACGATACATCACGTGATATATCGGAACTTTTTTCCTCTTTGCTAAATTGGGTGGGGATGTGGCCAGTGCATGACAACCAACCTCATAGAAGACTGTCAAATCTTTACTAAAGTCAAGGTATGCTGTGTCTCCCACATTCCCATAGGCAACTAAACTAGTCATTCTATCAGAAAAAGATATCAAGTGGTTTTATTCTTCATAAAAGAGTCAGTTTGGTGCAGTGGTTAAGGCATAGGGCTAGAAACCAGAAGACCATGAATTCTAGTCCTGATATAGGCACAAAGCCATCTGGGTGACCTTAGGGCAGTCACTTTCTCTCAGCCCTAAAAAGAAGACAGTGGCAAACCACTTCTGAAGTTCTTGCCAAGGAAACTGCAAGAGCTGGTCCAGCAGTCTCTAGAATTCGAAACAACTGAACAAAAGAAAGCAAAACTCTACCTAAACCCAATGCTTGTTCCTACTAAACAGTTCATTCTTTTCTCAGTGCTCACAAAATGAGCACTTAATACTTTGCTCCCAGGTTTTGTCCAGCGATGGAAAGTCTGTAGTTACCTGGCTCTACTTTTTTATACACTTTCAAGACAGGAACATTGCCTTCTTTCCATCATCTCTTAATATTCTATTAGTGGAATTGTCCCTTTCTTTTTCTTTCATTTGCTACTGACATAACCAAAAATTTCCTTTTCCTTCGCAAGCATCTGTCCCATTCTTTTGTTTATGCTTTCTAACTTTCTTCCTGAAGTTATTGGCTTCTTGCTGGTATACCTTCTAATGATTATACTCATCTCCCATTTCGTATGTCTCTTCTAATTCTTAGCTCAAAGTAAAGTCCCTGTGCATCCACAATAGTTTCTTAAGCTGCATGTATTTTTCTCCCTCACTGGAATAGTGTAAAGCCCCTGTCACACTGCACCAACGGATGCAAAGAGGATGTAAAACGGACAAAAAAGCTTGCCATCCGTTGACTTTGCCACTTCCGTTCCGTGTTAAAACGCGATGTACTCACTGGCCCTCCATTTGCTTCCACTCTCTATCCGTCCAGCATCCTGATTTACTATGACCGTTTCATACCGCTCAGAAAATTTCTGAGCGCCAAAACACTTTGCCATGGAAAATGTATCAATTCGTCCATCTGCATCCGCGACGCATCCGTTATGCATCCTCTATATCCGCTTAGGCCATCTGTTACGATCTGCGCAACCCTCGCATCCCGCTGGACGCAGGAAGAAGCGGGAACGGACGTCCAGAACGGATGCAGAACAGCATGCAGAATGGATGCCAAGCAGAAAACAAAGCATTAAAATGGACAAAAAATCTTCGCAGACGGGACCATATCTCGGATATTAATGTGAATGTCTACAGATGCAGAGATGCCTAGAGGAATCCTAGGAGAGGTATGCCTAGAGGATAACAAAGGGACACCTATACTGGCCTCTATAAAAGGGGGAAGCAACTCGTCTTGCATTCTCACTTTCAGACCAGCAGCCTAGAGGCGTGCAGACCTCTGCAGGCCTTCATCTAACTCTTCCCTCCTTCCACAGCATCCAGTCATCGTCAACCGTAGATCTACACACAGTCGCCTCTTTTGGCAGCCACCAATCCTTCTGCACAGTGGAAGCCATCTACAGGCTCTGTGAAACTCTACTACAGGCAAGAAAAGGAGTGCGGCCAAGAACGCACTGGCATTACGAAGATAGGATACGGGAGAAGAGCAGAGTACGGACTGTTATACAAACAAGTGTGTGATGGTGGAAATCAGAACGAATGACACTCGGGCATTCCAGAACTTCATGAGGGATGCCTCCAGCCATGTTTGAACGACGTTTGCAGGCCTGACACCCAGGTTACCAGGCAAACACCAACTTCTGGCCCAGCCTTGGAAACCTGGCTCTCAAGGTGGGGCACTCACTCTGCGCACCCTGGGCCTCAAGAACCACCTACAGGAGCATGGCAGATGGCTGGATGGGTGCACACAACACCATTCAGCATTTGTGGTCACGAGAAGTGGTGCAGGCATTCATTGAAGAATACCGCAGGAGCTCTCCAGTACCCCTCCACTGATGAAGGATTGGAAGAGTTGCAGACAGTCGGTTACCAGACGTGGAACTTCCCACACACTTGGAGCCATTAGATGGGCAACAGCATGTGGCTTGCAAAGCACCACCAAGTCAAGCTCCACTTATTTCAACTACAAGGGCTTCTTCAAGCATCGTCCTCTTTCGCCATTGAGTCCGATTGCTTAATCTATCCCACTGCAATCCCTTAACCCATTCCACAGCTATACCCATCCTACAGTATCCTGCCCATCGCCACTGCTATCTAACCCATTCCACAAGGCCATGCAAAGGCTTAAACTAATTCTTAAAGTTTCACCCAAAGACTTTATTAAAAAAAGAAATGAAGCACAGTGTGTGAATCAAAGATAAACTTTATTGAAACAACAAGCTGTAAAACAAAAATGACCCAAGTCAAGTCCCAAATAAAGTCCACAGGTTAGCAGCTTACCCAGGTCTCTGGCATCCTCTTGGTCACTCGGAGGTGTGCCCCAGTCTCAGGCGGTTGAAGGTTCCAGGGTGCTGTGGACGGTGCTAGGTGTGCTGGAGTGCTGGTCTTGTACGTCATTGGGTGCCTTGGCCCCAAGAGGACAACAGGGACGGTGTGTTTGAAAGGAAGCTCCTCAGACAGCTGGGCCTCAACCATGATGCCTGAGAGGTCCTTCCTCCATCCATGAGGTGTCAGCCCCCGGAACTGAATGACAGACTGTACTGAGGCCGGGCTTGCCTGTGGGGTGGAGGAAAGGAGTAGATGTAGTGGGCTGTCCTGCCTCTGCACTGGGTGAGGACTGGCATGCGGTGGCTAATCAGTTGGTGTGAGTGGTATCGCTTTCGTCGGTGGCATTCAATGGCGATGGCTGGCATCGGTAGGCATCAGTGGAACTGGTGGCAACGGTGTTGTCCGATGATCTGTGCCTGGACTGGGAAAGGGCTGCTGCCTGTGCGTGCTGGAGCCTCCTGGTAGCCGTTAGCCCTGGTAGGGTGAGGGCTGTTGGGAGCCTTGGAATGGGAGGGGACATCACCCTGTGTGGAGGTGGAGGAGCAACCTGGACTGGGTGGGAGCAGGTTCCCTGATCTGAAAGGTTGTGAGCATCTCGTGGATGCCGGTCCTTCACCACCTTACGGTACTGGGTCCCCATCGTCCGTGAGGGTCTGGTTCACATAGGTGAGGAAGGAGCTTGTGGGTTGGAGGATGAGGAGTCAGTGCATGACCAGCTTAGAGAGGAGATCTATGCTGGTGCAGATGGGTGTCCCTGATCTCCAGCAGCGATCAGTGTGGCTCTTGCCCCTCCCTGCTGTCTGGCTTTCTGCCTTTCTGTGGAGGTGGAGCTGCGGGGGGCAGTAGGATGCGGCTACACGTGGAATGGGACTCAATGTTCTCCTTCTTCCCACCCCGCCAAGGCGAGTCCTCCACGCACTCCACACACGGTTACAACAGACTCGTCCGCGGGTTCTCCGGCCAGGCTGGCACGCTCCACAGAAACCCTGCCTAGGAACACAGGGACTGCTTTGAGCCCGCAAAGAAGCAGCTCTAGGGTCTCAGCAGGCTTACCGGGAGATAGGTAGACAGAGCGGCTCCTCGGTGCCCCCCAGCGTGGCAGATCTCACCCCTCCACGGAAGACTGTACCTCGGCCCATGACGATACGATCTTTCCTGTCCGCTCAGCCTTAACTCGTGGCACTGGCCAGCTTATTTCCAGCGTGACAGATCTACCCATACCAGGTGTGCATATTGTTTCACACAGCCGACGGAGCATTACTTCCAAACGTGTACCACCCATACTCCTCCGCCCTCTCTCCCTCCAAGCATCCCTGCCTTCACCTCCCAATCAATCAAGATCCTACCAGCAGGATCATACATCCATCCATCAATCATATCAGCCCCAGCGCACGCAGCAGCAAAGGATCATCATCATAGCACACGCCATCAGCAGCAGCAAGCAGCAGCAGGATCAGCAGGCACCAGGGCAATCAGCAGCAGCAGAGTAAGCACCAGGAGCCCCAGCCACGCAACCACGCACGCCACCAGCACGGACCCAGGACGCATGGAGCGAATGACAGACGAGCAAGACCCAGGAGAACTGACCAAGTAAACACAGTACGAGCAAATCCCAGGAGAGCCAACGAGCAGGACCAGCAGCGACCAGCAGACCAGAAGCAGCTTCAACAGAGTACGCCACAGCAGCAGAAGCACCACCGGCCAAGGACAGCCTTCAGCCAGAGTACGCAGTGCAGCATGAAGCACCACCGCCCATGCGAAGCAGCTTATGTCAAGAAGCTCCAGAGCACCAGAAACGCCGAGCAAGCCTGAGGCATAACAGAAGCCCCAGAGAGCAGAGTCAGGGACAGGGGGCGCAGAGGGTGGCTCTGTTCCCTCTTGCCAGCGGATGGTGGCAGGTCTGCTGAGGCTTTCGCTTCTCCCCCTGGTCGTGGTTGCTGGCTGCAAGGGAGGCCATGGACGGCTGCAGCACCAACGAGCTGCGAGGAAGGCTTGCCACCAAGGGCTTCCGTCAGGAAGGCTGCAGCAAGGCTGCGCCAGACAGCCTGGCACCTAGGGCTGGAGGAAGGCCGTGGAGGAAAGGCGAGGCAGCATGCACCAAGGCGGCAGGAGCAGGCCGCGCCACCAAAGAGCAAAAACCAAAGGCCAGGCAGATCTGGCAGGGAGGGCTGGTAAGGCAGCTCCGGTCGGACAAGCACGGCTGGCAGGCAGGCAGCGAGAAGATGCAAGCGCTGGCCAGAGCAGGCCCATGGCCAGAGGGCTTGCGAGGCCAGGCTGTCAGAAAGAGCTGGCCATCAAGTCTTTGACGAGGCAGGATGCAGCAGGCAGGCAAGCGACTCGGATGATCTCTCCTGAATGCTGGCCACATGCGAGCTGCTCCCCTTCTCAGTCCGCGTAGGCTTGCCAATTGCATCCCCCCCGCCATGCGCAATTAACACCAGGGCATCTGTTTAGGAATTCCGCTGTGCAGTCCGCTAGGCTTCCACTCTGCATCCCGCTTTCATCGCTGTGCATCCGTCTGTGCTCCGCTCTGCATCCGCTGTATCCATTCCGCAGTCCGCTGATACTGAGCGCCTCCTCTCGGAAGCCCTTGCGGACCTGTGCCATCCACTCCCATCCGCTTCCATTCCGCTATGCTTCCGTCCGCAACCCCGCCCTTTCCATCGCGCCCCTTGCGTCCTCCCCCGTTCCGTGTTACTCCTGGCTACACCGGTTTGCAAACCCTCTCTTAGCCCCCTTTCTGACGACACGATAAACAACGACGACTCGCGCAACCATTCTTGCATCGTCGATCGTGCGCATGGAACATTTTGCTCGTCCGTTGTGTCCGTTTTGCATCCGTTGGGCAGTGTGACAGGGCCTTAAGACTGTATCATCTGAGCCATGGTGGCACAGTGGTTAGAATGCAGTACTATAGGGATAACTTACTGCTAACTCCAGGAGTTCAATTCTGAGCGGGTCAAAGTTGATTCAGCCTTCTATCCTTCCAAGGTTGGTAAAACGAGGACACATTGTTGGGGGCAATATGCTGACTTTGTAAACTGCTTAGACAGAGCTGTAAAGCAGTGTGAAGTGGTATATAAATCTAAGTGTTATTGCTATTTCTATTTCCATACCATGTTTTATTTATTGGGTAGGGTTTTTTAAATGTTGTGTAGTCATTCAATCATTCACTCATTCATGTTTGTTTATTGATTTTTTTTTGCTGTATGTTTCCCAGAATCATATTGTTTTGAGTTAGGTTCCATGCTGTATTCTTTAAACAGATAATTAAATAAATTTTGAAAATTTCTGAACTCCCCTGAGAGTTTATATTTGTAGGATGCCATCAGATTTCTCCCTAAGATTGTTGAAAAATAATGTATAATATTATAGAAAGTTTGGAAAGTTCAGATTCCCATTACTTGGGCACCATTATTTTCCAACTAACATGGTGGTATCCAACTTTGGCAACTTTAAGACTTACAGACTTCGAGTTTTGAGACTTCCGGTGGCAAGGCAAGGATGAACAGAGGTGCAGAAGCCCATTCGTGTTTTCAATTAATCTCTCCTTGCAGTTGGTGCGATCCTTCGAGGGTGCTCGAATTCCGGAGAGATTTGTGTCATTGTGGGGGATACTCTGGCTGCAGTGTGGGAAAAGCAATCCTCCTGCAGCGAAAAAGAGCCCTCCAGAGCCCAACAAGCAAGAGATAGCCTCCTGTCAATGGCGGCTCTGAAGTCTGGACTGCCACCGATGCAAAAAAAGCGAGTAAGTGACAGCTTGTGAGATCATCAGAAGAAAGTGTGGCAGGGAGAATTTAGTGGTGGAGAGGAAGATCAGCAAGTTATAGTCTCCTATAGAAGTGACAGTTGGAAGCCCAAAAAGAAAGCAGATCAAAAGCGGAGGCGAGATAAGCATGGGCAAAAGGATCCAGCATACTGAAGTGAAAGTGTGGATTATTATGAGTGAATGGGAAATCTATGTGGTTCGGAAATTATTGTTTCAGAAAACTCTAAAGTTGGGGACGATTTGGAATCCTTTATTTGACTGTTAATTTGATAGACTCTTTTGGATAAACTTTACCAAAACGATGACAGGAAGAGGATCGAGGCTGACTGAGAGAAACAGCACGGCACCAAAAGAGATACTAAGAAATCCCGAAGATACTGTAACAACATATTTAACTCTATTTATTTAATAGACTTTTCAACAGACTCTTGGGAGAATTTTACTTTAACCAAGGAAGTGGTTGTACGCGGAAGAAATCAAAGAATTGAACATAGAAACGATTTAAAAAAGAGAGAGAGAGGTAGATTGGAAGATTCAGAAGAGTGACTGATTGACCGTAGCTATTTTCAGCACTTTCTACCTCCCCACATTTGGTATGTTTGAAGAGATAAAGAACCAAAGACTGACTCTGAAATTCCTTTTTCTTTTTTCTATTGCTTTTCTTCCTTTTTGTATAAATTTGCTTAATTCTTTTTTTTTCTCCCCTCTTCTTACTCATATTTTGGTGTTATTTCTTCCCTCTTTTCTCCTTTCTATAACGATTATAAATTTATTCATTGAGGAAAGAAGTATTGATTATTGTATTAGATTGTTAAAAATTGATTTGATTAATCTACTAATAATAGGGATAGCTACACTTTGACTTGATACATAAAAAAAATAGTAAGAACATTAAGAATATTAAGAATCATTTAATCAATAAGTATAAGACTTAATATTTCATATTTAATATTCTAATACTAAAATTGTGTGATTATAATTAAAACTTGAATTTAGTTGGATTAGATATACTATTTATTATATATTTACTATAGTTACTATATACATTTATCATATAGATTGTTGTAAAACGCTGTATAGTGTTGCATAGAAGCTGAATATAGAACCCATAAAATTACTTACTTGATTTAGATTTAAGATTTGGAAAAATATAGATAGGTAGATTAATCAATTAGACACTGGTTAATTCTAATATAGAGGTTATAATATTGAATGGTAATCTGGGATAAC
>BHFT01037308.1:0-14446 GCA_004320025.1 Laticauda laticaudata
TAACAACGGATGGAACATTTTTCTCGTCCGTTGTGTCCGTTTTGCATCCGTTGGGCAGTGTGACAGGGCCTTTAATTACACTAATTGATTTTTTGACACTTAACATTTTATCTTTAATACTGGAAATATTAGAATCTAATATATACGGAAAGGATTTATTAAGAATGGCTGATTGTTATAGTCAATTAAATTGTTTGATAAAGAATAATACTGTACATTTCAAGATCTGCAAACATGTTTTAATGTGCAGATACAGAAGTGTTATATCCATAAATGTAAATAACAATATTTAGTGTCTGAATATTGTTGATCCTCCAGTACGATGACAACTTTACCTACATTAACCTTTTCAAGCATATTTCCTATTCTAAGTGTTACAAATTACAGATAATCCAATATTCAGTGTATGTTTCATTTTTATTCATAAACATTACGGTAACCCAATATTCAGTTTTGGTAGCTAAAGGACATTTTGCTGGGGATTATAGGGATTAAATATACATGAGAGAAAAACTAGTTTGCAGAAGGCTGGTTTGGATTAAGATTAAATGGATTAAAATTCCTTTATGTTGTCTGATTGGATTAATTACTAGATTGAATATTTAAGGGATCCTTCATGTTATTTGTATGTTCTTCTAATTCTAAAACAACAGATAGCAAATAAATTTTGCTTTTATTGAATATTGACTTCTTGGTTAGATCACTGTATTCTTTCCATGTGCCAGTGTGTCAGGCTGATTGATTTTTCCTCTGAAGAAGTCAGTAGCACCTCAGAGAACATGTCTCTTTCCCAGTCTATACAACCCAATGAAGGAGAGTTTTGCTTGAACAATCTCTACTCAAAAGAAGGGTTTCATATGTCTGGGTTCTAAAAACATTGGGATACAATGGCATTAATCCAACTTCTATCACTGCTGTAATATGAAGGCACTATTCCAGATTATTTCTTCAGGTAGCAAGGCAACATTTTTGTCTGTACAATGTCTGCTAGCAACACCATTCATTCTTCCATTTCCTGTTCTTTTAAATAGAGTTTGCTTTTATCATTTTTGCTCTAGACATAAACTTTCTGGCAAAAACTTTATATTTGAAAGTAGTAACCACAAATAAAGCATTTACCTTGCCTTTATATATGTACATGCATATACATTAATTTACCTGAACTAAATTGATCAATAGAGTTGATAAATAATATTGCACTTTCTCTACCACAGTATTTCACCCAGACAGTTTCAGATAGATGAATCCATACAACTCTTTTCTGCTACAGTTATAATTCATTTGCAGCTACAGTTGTTATTCTATTACCATTTTCATTTTTTTTCAGGAGACAAATAAAGGCACAGGGTTGGCTTGGCTTAATTGTGATCAATATTATTTGTTCCTCCAATGTTCATCCAAAAATTATCAAATATCAATAGGAAACACATTCTCTACTTATTTTGCTTACATTGACTCCTACCAAGCAATCATATTTTTTTCTTCTTCTGTAACATAGCCTGAATTCATCTGCTATATTTATTAGGTAACAACTAGTTTAGATATATTTGTCAAATGATTATGGATGTCTATCTCAAAAGAAGTGACTCTGGATGATGTACAATGCTTAAACAAAATATTTAAAAACAATAATTATTAAAATATAAAACAATCATTGTTAAAAATATACAAACCCCCAAAATACTAGTCACCATGATGGCATCATCTTAGAATATCAGTGGTCCTCTGAGACCATCAAGCCTCATGAAAAGCACAATTTAAAGGATTTACAGAACAGTAACAGAGCCAATCTTATTTCAGGGAGATAATGTTCCATATATTTGCCTCCACAGAGAAGGACCACTGCCTGGGACCTACCTGATGTACATTTTTAGGTGAGGGTACCCATGCCCTCTTTTCTGGATCTAACTCATTCTGTGGAGATAAATGAGCTTATCCAGTGGTTTCATGTAGATGGTGAATAGAAAAGAAAAGAACATCAAATATAAGGGATGCTAAGGATAGAACCTTTCTTCCTCACTTATCACCAACTGGAATTGATGTCAGAGAAAGGAGGTGAACCAGCACAATACAATGCCTTCCACTCTTTATAATCTGAGCCAATCCAGAAGGCTACCATGACCAATGGCATTGAAAGATCCTTCTCAGGTCAAGAAATACAGAAATGGATGCAAAGCCTCCATCCTGCCTTCATCAGAAGTTATTAAAAAACAGAACCAATGCAATTTCTATCCTGTATCTGGGCCTGAATCTTGCTGGAAAGGGATCCATATGCAGTAGTCTGCTTCTTCCAAAGTCCTCTGAAAATATTTGTTGTATCATCCAAGCCATCTTCCCCCAAAAGGACAGGTATTCTTTCTTGAGAAAAAAATGTTCAATTGCTTCCCACTATAGAAATGGGGCAACACTGGCTATGTGGAGTTTGTTATCCAAGTATTCAAGATTGTTTTCTTGATGAATTAAACAGAATTAGAATTAGAATTCTTTTATTGGCCAAATGTGATTGGACACACAAGGAATTTTTCTTGGTGCAAATGCTGTCATAAAAGAAAAGATACATTTGTCAAGAATCATAAAGTACAACACTTAATAATAGTCATAGGATACAATAAGCAATAAAATCATATTAGGAAATAGTCAATATAAATTGTAAGGATACAAGCAACAATGTTACAGTCATACAGTTACAAGTGGGAGGGAATGGGTGGTAAGGAGTGATGAGAAGATTAATAGTAATAGTAGTGCAGACTTTGTAAATAGTTGGAGAGAGTTGAGGGAATTATTTGTTTAGCAGAGTGATGCCATTCAGGAAAAAACTGTTCTTGTTCTGGTGTGTAGTGCTCTATAGCATTATTTTGAGGGAAGGAGTTGAAACAATTTATGTCCGGGATGTGAGGGGTCTGTAAATATTTTCACAGCCCTCTTTTTGNCAGCCCTCTTTTTGACTCGTGCAGTATACAGGTCCTCGACTGAAGGCAGGTTGGTAGTAATTGTTTTTTCTGCAATCCTAATTATCCTCTGAAGTCTGTCTGTCCTGTTGGGTTGAAGAACCAAACTAGACAGTTATAAAGGTACAGATAACAGATTCAATAATTCCTCTGTAGAACTGTATCAGCAGCTCCTTGGGCAATTTGAGTTTTCTGAGTTGGAAAGAACATTCTTTGTTGTGCATTTTTGATGATGTTTTTGATGTTAGGTGCCCATTTTAGGTCATGTGATATAATAGTACCTAGAAATTTGAAGGTCTCTATTGTTGATATTGTGTTGTCTAGTATTGTAAGAGGTGGTAGTATGGGAAGGTTTTGTTAGCATCTCATGGTCTTCTGGATTTTTCCAATACAGACCTGTGCTAAGCTGTATTGTTTGGCTTCCTCTTCACAGTGCTTTACAGCCATCTCTAAGCGGTTTACAGAGTCAGCATATTGCCCCCAATAATCTGGGTCCTCATTTTACCGACCTCCAAAGGATGGAAGGCTGAGTCAACCTTGAGCCACTCAGAATCAAACTTCTGTAGTGAGCAATGAGTTAGCCCTACAGTACTAAATTCTAACCACTGCATTCTAATCACTGCCCCATCATGACTCATATCCTTTAAATCTTGCCAAATATTTTATTTATTTAAAACATTTGTATAGCTACCGATCTTAAAACCAACTGAAAAACTTACAACCAATGAAATAATATAAAACCACAACTATAAATTTAAACATAATAGAAAATAAAATATCACTTCCTGATGCAAAGGCACCTTGGCCTCACCTTAACCAAGTGCCAAGGAAGACGAGCCAGATCTTCAGTGCTCTCTGAAAGGGTGGAAGGCTAAGGGCCTATCAGATCTACAGGGAGAGAGTTTTCATAAGGCAGAACAAGCTGTATATAGGGCTAGATCAGTGGTAGTATTCTACCGGTTCGGCCCGCTTCTGAGGAGCCGGTAGCAGTGATGAGCAGCAGTGACCAAACTGGTTGTCTCCGCTGCTCTGCACCCGCCTGCCCAGGCTCCCATGCTCACCTTTATACACTGAATTTGAAGCACAGCTGCTTTGTGCAGCACAGAATAGTGCCATGCGGCAGCTGCTGAAGCAACCGGGATCATACAGTCTTGCAGGAGGTGAATTAGAATGCCTCTGCATCTGCGCAAATGCCTCTGTGCCTGCGTAAAGTGTGTTTTTGATGCACATCTGCACACAAAGGGTGTGCACGCGTGCAAAGTGTGCCCACCAAGCCATGCCCACTGAACTGGTGGCAAATATATTTGAATCCTACCAGTGGGCTAGATGTATATGTGGTAGCAATCAGAGGTCAACTTTTGGGATGGAATTAAGAGTGATAAACAAAAAAGAAAGGAAAATCTAAGACTTCCTTGAATTAACAAAAGTAGAAGAATCTGTGATTGGAGGAAGGAGATTGAAGAGGAGGAAATTTGCAAGCTACAACTACTGCCAAGGGCTCAACAATAAATTGTTTCTGATGCTGATGCATAACTATTTACACAGTATTAATTTGCACCTTGAGGACTTTTTCACTTACATATTTTAGCTCTTTGTTCTCCAGAAAGCTGATATAAAATGTTTGGTTTCCAGCTTCTTACAGACTCGTTTTGAAATTCTACTGCAAAATTGAAGGTGAGCAGTTGAAAGGTTACCCCAAAAACGGCAACTCAGCCCAGGTGGTGAGATTTTGGGGAAAATTAACTAAAAAAACTGTACTGCATTTATTTTGCTAAAACTATGGCTTTTAAAATTTTCAAACTTGTGTATTTACCCCAGATTAACATTAAAAATCATTAACTGAAATTCTTGTTTCCTTGTATTACCTGCTACATGGGACTCTTTCTTTGTGAAGAAAGACATTCAACCTTGGGCTGGAGATTTGTCTTCTAAATCTTTGGCTGTGTGGCCAGACATGCTATGAATCCAAAATCCAAACATGGAACTGGCTATGAAATCCTGACTACAGTATCATCACCATTACCATCACTAACAACTATTGCAGGAAAGGAGATAGAATCAACTGAAGTATAGGTATCCACAGAACTTCATGCTTTCAACAGAATGATGAAAGCAATGTCATCTCACAAACTCTTTCCCTTTCTTATATGCATACAGCCCCACAACATGTATGGAAAAGAGACAGGGGTTACATTACAACAGTATAAAGTTACTTTTACATTTTCCCCTCCCCTTTTGTCCCTACCCCACCACACTTCCCATTCCCTGCAGATGCCCCTGATTGATCACATAGCTGATTTACTTCATGTTATAATGTATGGTACTATATATTCCTTTACAGCAATATATTTTGCTCCTTGGAAATTGCATTTATATCTTTTTTCAGTATGACACTAATGAAGTAAAATGGCTTATAAAGGTGTTTCTTATAAAATAGGATAGCCCTAGCAGAAGAAGGTAACTGAAGTATCTGCTAAATATTGCTTTTTTGCTGAAATATATTGCTACCATATGTATAAAATGAATCTACACTAAGATTTTATAAAAGTTAGCAATCAGTTATGTTGGATAGCATCAAGTAATAAAAGTTTTGAGCCAGGGTCAGATGGTGACATTTTTCAATACTTTGCTTAGCAGTTTATCAGGTCATCATTGATCTGAAGATGAAAAACAGTGTGTTTTGGGTTTACAGAGCCTCTGAACATCTGGTCTTGGCCATAAAGTTGTGTAACCTTGTGGACTCAGTGGATCTAAAATACTCAGTCTAAAAAGAGCAAAGGTCACATTTGATGACTACAAACTTGGGTACCATATCCTCTGAGAGTGTTTTCTTAATCATATTTGATGATCCTTGTACATTCTTGAAGTATAAGGCCCTTCAGAATTAATTTCCAGATGCTGATTGTGGAATGAGCATGAATGAGAGATATTTGTTTATGTTGGCAATTTATAATATCCACAGCTGTTTATGTAATCCTTATGAATCCTCAGAATCTCAAACACAATATAAATGTTCTGTGACATTTTCTACATTTTTTCATCTCTTTATTTGCATGTTCATTTCAATGCTTTGGTAGATTGATTCTACTAGAATTTGTTTTGTTTTGTTTTTCAGTCTTTCTTCCCACTACTGATACTGATGACTAATAAAAAGTCTTAGATCAATTAAAAAGCTACATAAATTTGAGAAAATATTTTTTGTAATGAACTGATTTGAACTGAACAGCTCTTAAATATCAGGAAATGAAGTTAAGTTGGAAAGGACTGAAACTATCAAATTGTTGTTATTCAGCTGTGGGCTAACCTAAATTGTAGGTCACAATGTCATGGGGAAATAATTACTCTTCAACTCCATACTGCAGTTACTGTTTTGGGGCTATTCATCTGTTTCATCAAGAAAGATGGGAGCATTTATGTTTTTTAAAATGTGCCAAACAGCAGCTTATAAATAATGTTGTGACATGCCAAATTATGTTGTTTCTGCAGAGGTTTCTATCTAATAATGTGAAGAATGAGTTGTTAAGCACTTGCTGTTTCTACATGTTTGAGAGTGGTTGGTTTGGGACATTGGTTCACTCATTGGTTCACTCTGAAGTTCTCCTTCAGAATTATCTTGTCCACAATCTGTTTTTTTCTTTGCCTTTTGCTTCATGATGAGTGTTTTTAAAAATGGAAAAGAAAGTAGAAAAATATGGGAATTCATGGGAAATTTCTTCCAGTCTGTTTTCTGGTTTCATCATCAAGATGCACTAAATGTCATGCAGTGTTTATTGTAAGATTTTAATCCTGATTTTTTTTTTGCTCATTCTAAACTAAGCTAAGCTAAACTAAGCTAAACTAAACTAAACTAAACTAATGGAAGAAGAACATGGCGAATACTTCCATTGCTATGAAAATAATATTTATATAGTGGAGTTTCTTTTACATCTACTAAAATGCCTCAGATTATTGACATTTCTCTCTGGAATGGCATGATAATTAACAAGGAGATAAGTTACAATAAGAAAGGGAAACTAGAAAAACATTGAGTGGCAATACTTTTCTACTTCTGCTTTAAATCTGTGATACTAAGCTATCATGTCTGTAGTTTATATCATGACAACAATCAAACCTTTATTATTCATCTTTCATTGCTCAGATCTATCTCTTTATTCACAATTTCTGTCTTCTCTTTTTCCCGCTCTTTTTCAATTAGAAAATGTTAAGGGACAGATCCTGTGCCAGCTGCATATCTTGCATTTTAAAAAGTGGAACAAACCCTGCTGTGATTTGTTTTCATGGTTTCTGATTGATTATTTTTTCCTATTCTGCTTCAAACATTGTGAAGAATAAAATTGGCATTCAATTTTATTTAGGCTTCATAGCAATCTGTCTCAACATATTATACTTGTCTTCTAAGCCCCTCTTTCTCTTCAAAAATGGAGCCTCCATGGGGGGAGGGGACACAAATGATTTGTAAGGTGCCTTCTCTTTCCTTTAATGTCACTAGGGTTATCCTCTTTCTGCCAAAGAGATAGCATGAGAAAAATACCATTTTCTGAAATAGTTATATTACACACAAACAGACATAACCACACCAAATTCCAAACCATAGGTTCTCCAATCATGGTCCCTGATTTGCAGTCCTGATTTTATTTTGTTTTGAGTTGTTCCAATTTCTAGTTCATATTTCTGGGAAAACAAAATAAGACCAAAGAACTGAGAATGTTTCTTACAGTCAATACACAGGGAAAAAATTAAGAAGCAAAAGAAATGGGAAAATGGAAGTTCAAATTAAACTTTTCTAAATTCACATATTAGATATTCATAAATATATGTATAGATATAAAGGTCAATAAATAGAAATGTGATCCTATTGGGTGTGGATCACACCACCACAAATAAAGATGTGATAGAGAGTGGTTTTATGTAGTCTTCTATCAAGGAATGGACTCTGGGTGAAATTAAAAACAAAAAGTGCCATAAAATATTTTGGGCATTTTTGCACCTGAGTAAATTGTACACAACAGAGTAGCAGCCTAATGTCATTCTTATGCCTTTTCAGGCTTCCCTGTCAATTTGATGAGATCATAACATAAAATAATATTTTGAATTTTAGAATTATACTGATATTTATTTAATAGAATGTTTATAGGTAATATATGCAAGGAACATTAGCAATTCAGTCTATATGAATTTTCTGTAGCAATGCTTTCTAGACTTATACTACTCGTGAAAAGCTGTCAAAGCAACTGTGATTTATAAACAAACATGAAGCCTGTCTACTCTGGTGTAACTACTTCATCAATTAACTACAGGTAGTCTTTGATTAATGACAATATTTGGGACCAGGAACTCTATCTCTAAGAACACAGACATAAAGTGAAATGTCATATGGCAATGCCAACTTAGAATGTCAATTTTATCAGTTCCAGTTGATGTTGTTAGATGAATTCCATATCATTAGTTGCAACATGATGTCACAGGATTGCCAAATGTGACATCCTATGTGAGCCATAATGGCACAATGGTTAGAATACAGTACTTCAGGTCATTTCTCCTGCTGATTAGTGGCTGCCAGCAGTTCAGCAGTTTGATTCTCACCAACCAATGTTCATTCAGTTTTTCATCCTTCCGAGGTCAGTAAAATGAGGACCCAGATTGTTGTGGACAATACGCTGTTTTTGTAAACTGCTTAGAGAAGGCTGTAAAACACTTTATAAAGCAGTATATAAGTCAAAGGGCTATCCTGTTGGCTTCCCCATTGACTTTGCTAATTGGAAGCTTGCAGATGAGGTTACAAACGACAGTCAAGATGCTGTGAGCATCTTGATTTCTAGATGGTTGCCAAGTGCCTGAATTGCAGTCATGTTACCAAGGGATAGCATGCAAAAGCCACAACTATGAGGACTAGTTGTAGGTCTTCTTGTTCAGCACATTTGTAACTTGAATGAGGGGTCATTGAATGAGGACTCTCTGTATCCATGTTAATTTGTAGGAACTTGAGCCTACAATTGATTTGTTAATGATTAAACAGTGTTTGCCTCACTGAGTGAGGTCATTTAATACCTTCAAATTTTCTGTTATCTTATATCTCAATGGCACCAAGAAGCTTCTTCTTACATACATCCAATGTAGACTTTTCTAACTGGCTTGGCTGGTTCTCATCCAAGAATAAAAAGGGATGGATACATTTTATCCCATATTAAGAAGACAGGAAACTAGTTTCATTTGGTTTCAAACAAGCTGCGATTTACCAAGACAGGATATTAAAGTTTGTTCTTTATCTGACCACTGGAATAACAGTTCTTCCAATAAAGTTTGGAAAGGCTTCTCAAATTTTAAAAATTTCATTGTTTATTTTAGTTTCAGATGAAGATTGTTTCTTTGACCGGACATCATTATTTATGATTGGAATTATTGTATATTTTATGCTGTTTTCAGTTCTGTCAAGCCACACCATTGTCTGTAATTGGCCATTGACAAATTCATTAATTAATCATTAAATAATAATAATTAAATAAACATTAATTATGAACACTGAATTCTTCCATTCTTCTTCTTCATCATCATCATCATCATCATGTATAATTTAATCAAACCGACAAATATGGGAGTGGGATTTTAAATTTTCTAGGTTGTAATAATAAAAACAACCTGTAAACTTTGTCATATAATAGCAGTGATATGGCACAACTATTAGGAAGGGTAAGGATGTAAAAGAAACTCACCGAAGTCAGTAAAAGAAACTCACAGAAGCAGAATTATGGGACATCATTACAATACACTGATAGCATTGTCTGATTTAAAAAAAAAATCACCATGAAAACCTTTACCTATCAGTCTCTTTGCTTGTTTATGAGAGCCATATGTTGCAAATTTCATTTTAATTGGCAAGATATTTTTTGCATCTGCCCTGTAATTCAAAACTCAAAATGAGATTCCAATTGTGGTTTATCATGCAAATTTAATCATAACTTGATGCTTGGACAAAAATAGCAAATAATTATTTATCACAAAAAGTGACAATGGAAGAATGAAGCAGGGACGTCAAACTCAATTTCATTGAGGGCCGCATCGGGGCTGTGATGTTCTTGATCTTGCGGGGGGCTGGGCATGGCTAACTGAGTGGGAAAGGTCAACTTGATGCTACTCCCCAAATTGCTAGCATGTTTCCTTTTCGAATTGGATAGACCAGAATGGCTCCGTGGGCAGGATCCGACCATATCACAGGCCGGATGCAGCCCGAGGACCTTGTGTTTGACACCCTGAATTAGAGGTAGGAGAAATTGATTTGTTCCAGGATCTCTAAAGAAAAATAGAGATTACAGGATGCAAAACTTACAGGATACCAAAACTGTTTTTGAAACACAAGAATAAACATTCATATATTTCTGCTTAGACCAATAAATAACTTTTGGTTTATAATAAAAAATAATTACAAAATTTTGTTTAGTAGTTGGGATGACATCCCCAAATTATACTTTGAGCAATGTAGCTACCTTGGAAGCATTTCACTATTATCAGTACACATTTATAATAAAAAAAAATATACAAGCCTGTATGATGCTACAAGTAGAATTATGGCTGGAAAATATATCAGAGTTTAAATCTAAATTTACGCTGTATTTCATGATGGAATTAAAGCAAGATGTAAGTTGAATTTTTTTTTTAATCTAATTGATAATACTGTTTTCCCCCTTCAGAATTTGGTAAAGAAAATTCAGTTGCCATGGTTTAAAGCCTCTGAGCCCCTTTAAATATTCAGTACTTTTAAAAAATTGCAATGTATGGAGGAAAAGTCAATTATTTTTTGCTTTCAAAGTAACAGCATTTTAATTTTTTATATATTTTTATTCCATAGGTTGATTCAAAATGAAATATAATTTGTAAAAGTAAATGGTCTGGATTTACAATTTGATTCACTTTTCTTTTGTTTGATCATTTTGCATTTATATCTATTTTCATTTTTGGAGTTGAGGTCAGGCTGTAACCTTGGCAACAAAGGCAGAAAATTTAATTAAAATTAGGAGGACATTGTTTAGAAAGAAATCTAATTTGATTCTAGCTGAAGGATTTCTGCTGCTGTGCATACTTGTGAAAAACTGGACATCCATGTTAAGTCATTTTAGAATGCAATTGAAGTATTTTTTCAGACAGTTGTGGACTTTGCATTATTTCAGAGAAGTTGAAATGTACATAACATCATAATACTAAAATATAGATATAAAAAAGAAAATTGTCAGAGGGGAAAGATGACAATGCAAGTCCTTTTAAATTTTTGGCAGGTTTGGACATTGTTTTGATTGAAAGTTGCCCATGCATACATGCACACATATGCACACAATGTAATCCCATTCATCATCATTATCATCATCATTAATTTTTTTCAAGGTGCCTCTATAAAATAGAAGATGTTGCAGTAAGAGATTTCACCAAGGATATTAATAGATCCAGGAACCACCATGTTTGTAAATGTCTATCAAAGAGTCTGTGATTGAAGAAGATTTGAAGGCCTTGGGGCTTTTGCTCACCACCTCTTCTAGAGGCTAACAGCATGTGTAATTAATACCACTAACTGTTTGAGCCATCTGCTAATGTCTGAGCTTTGTGGCTGTGGACAGATGTGCCTATTTATTTATGGACTTCTGACATCAAGTAGGAAGGCAGTATAAATATGAACGGCAGTGAGGAGAAAGGTCTTCTGTATTAAAAGCTAATGGAAATTGTACTCTTGAGCCAGAATTTGTAGTTATTGAAGATTTGTAGTTCTTCAGATGGAATATATTTGCCGGGAGACATTTCCTGGTACTGATAATACACCACATATTATATACAATCTGTAACATAGAAAGTACTCTCTTTGTGCTGAGTAAATTGAGGCTAAGAGCATATCTAACATTGATTTTGGAACTGGTTATACCTGTCAGAAGCTTCCAATTTTGCAGTTTATTTGCAATGCACACTATTTTATGTTCCCAAAGCCTATTATTGTAGATGACCAGGGCTGTGTGTACATTTAAGAAAAATCTCAGAAAATATAAGTTTGGCTTTTTAATATACATATACATATACATATACATATAGATATACATATACATATACATATACATATACATATACATATACATATGGAGCTGGACTTCGGCTGGGAAGAGGACGGCTCTTCAGCCAGGCGCCCTGGCTGGAGAGAGCAGGGTCGTGAGGGGTGCTGCCTGCTCCTCGGTGGCCGGATCTCACCCTCCAGGAGCTGCACCTGGCCATGACATAGGTCTCTACTGTCCGTCAGCTTAACCGTGGCTGGGCAGATTTCTCAGGTGCAGCTTCCCGTACCAGGTGTGCATGTGCTTACACCAGCTGAGGAACACATCGATGTGTATATCCAGACTCTCCACCCTCTCTCTCCAAGCAGCCTGCTTCCTTTTGGTGTCCCTGTTACAGCCAGTGTCCTTCTGCCACAGATAGTCATTTTCTTCTCAGCCACTCCAGCATCTCATCCTCGGTGTTCTCCTCAATGGCGTATTGCCTCCTCTCCCGTCCTGCATAGCCTCTTCCTCCCTTTGGCAGGACCGATGGGCCCTAATTAGAGGGGTTCCCAGTTTGTAGGGCTGCTCCTCCACACCAGCAGCAGCAGCAGCGCAGGAGATCATCATCATCAGCAGCAGCAGCAGCAGCAGCATCACAGCAGGATCATAATCATAATCATGCATCATCAGCAGCAGCAGCACCAGCACCAGCTAGGATCAATCATCATCATCAGTCATTCAGCAGCAGCAGCAGCAGCAGCAGCAGGACCAGAGCACGATCAGGACCAGGAGCACGAGCAGGACGAGCAAGACCAGGAGCATGAGCAGTAACGAGCAGGCACGAGCAAGTCCCAGGAGCACGAGCAGAGTTGAGCAGGACCAGCAGGAGGAGGAGCAGCTTCAGCAGAGGTAAGCACCAGCGAGAAGCACACGCCAGGAGCAGCCTAAGCAAAGTAAGCACCAGCAGAAGCACCACTGCCAGGAGAGCACTCAGCAGAGGAAGCACGAGCAGAAGCACCACCGCCAGGAGCAGCATCAGCAGAGTAAGCACGAGCAGAAGCACCAACCGCCAGAAAGCAGCATCATCGCTCCTCCAGAAAGCAGAAGCAGCAGAAGCCCCGCCGCAGAAGAGCGAGCCCGTGCTACAAAAAGCCCAGCAGAAGCAGAGTGAGGGCAGGGGGCGGGAGGGTGGCCCTGTCCCGTCTTGCCAGGGCTGGCAGCAGATGGCTTGAGGCTTCCTCTTTTTCCCATGGTTTGGGGTTTGCTGTGTGGCAGGAGAGCTGGCAGGAGAGGCTGGCAAGGAGGCTGGCAGGAAGGTGGCAGGCAGGCAGGCACCAAGGCTGGCAGGCAGCAAGAGATGACAGGCAGGCAGGCGCAAGGCTGGCAGGCAGCAAGGCTGGCAGGCAGCAAGGCTGGCAGGCAGCAAGGCTGGCAGGGAGGCAGGCACCAAGGCTGCAGGATGGCGTGGCAGCAAGGCAGGCAGGCAAGGCAACTTCATGCGTCTGACAGCAGGTTTTTCCTCTTAATGGTGTACTGCTTCCGAGCTGCTTCCGTTATAGCGCGTGGGCTGACGCAATAAAATCCCCCCGCATGCGCAATTAATGCAAGGCATCCGCCTAGGCTTCCGCTGTGCATACCGCTAGGCTTCCGCTGTGCATCCGCTTCATCCGCTGTGCATCCGCTGTGCATCCGCTTCATCCATTCCGCATCCGCTGTGCATCCGCTGTTGGCATCCGCTCTTTCCATTCCGTGTCTGCTTGCTGAAGGCCCGGAAGCCTAGCGGGATGTGCATCGCTCTAATCCGCTTCTGCTCTGCATCCGTTTTCCATCCGCTCTGCGTCCTCCCCCCCGTCTGTCTTTCCGTGTTATCTGGTCTGGTTATGCAAATTTGTTGTCCTCTTTGAGAGCGATAACGTAACGGATGGAACATTTTCTCCTCAGCCTGTGTCCTTTTTACAAACGTTTTGCATCCGTGGGAAGTGTGACAGGGCTTAAGATGGAGTCAGAAACCTGGTTTGTCTTCGTCTGAGTCTCAGAAGAGAAGAGAGTGTATCTTTATTTCGCTTCTGGTTGGGAAAATATTGCTATTGCTCCATTTTTCCTTAATTAACTGATATTACTGGGATTTAGATGTAAGTCCTAATATCTTAACTGTTTATTGAACACTGGATTGGTTGTCTGGAATATCCCTGGATTGAAAAATGACACTGATTATCCTGTGAATGACTTTGGACTGCTTATTTTGGACTTTGCTTCACTTTCTGGAAGTAAAAACCTACATTTACAGTGTATCTGCTGTACTGTGTGTGTATTATTCCAACACTACCTCTATAATTCTCCCTGTATGCACTCATTCTCCTAACGAGGAATTACACTCAACTATATAGCTGTATATGTATATGGTAATAATGTATATGTATATGTGTATGTGTATGTGTATGTGGTACTAGTGTATGTGTATAAATGTATACTGTATATGGTATAAGGTCTTAT
>BHFT01037309.1:0-20870 GCA_004320025.1 Laticauda laticaudata
ATTCTGACTACTGTTTGAATAAAACCTTTTGTTGTTGGAACCCGGTCTACCTCGTGTGTTTTCAAACAAAACACTCTGCATGCCACCTCTGGAATGTATACCATAGGTTTTCCATCACAGTTATATATTATGCTAAGACATTATTTGCTTATCCTTGTTTTTTTTTTAAATAAACTAAATCATACTAGTTTAACAGGCCAAAACTAAACCAAGCAAACCACATTAAGGCTTATTCTGAAGGGTGACTCTGTCTGACAGTTGCTAGCTTGTTTCCCTTTCTTTTAAGGCTTGAGCATATTACAGAAATATGCTAACAATAATCCTAGAAATGACAAATAAAGCATGTTTTCATATATACATCCTAAGCTGTAGTTACATCAGCAAGCCAAAAAACTATTTTTTTCAAGTTAGTTTATTGGCCTAAAACAAACCATGATTTATGCAATGAGCCTATTTACATGTCATAATGAGCCAAAAGCAAAGAAATTACATTAAGCTTAGTGAAATGTGTAAATCAAGTCATTCTTTCCCGCTTCTGCTAATCCAGGGAGGAAAGACATTTTATAAAATAACATAGTTTCTTTCAGATTCTACCCAGTGAATTTTTTGAAAAATAATTGCATGAATGAGGTTTTACCCACCCACTGCTACTCGTGTATCTGAGCCCTTTCCAAGAATACCATGCATATTCTAAACCTACAATCAGATACAATGCATGGTCTATATGAACATGTTTTCAGTGTATTCATTACTACTATAATACTAAACAGACCATTTGCAAGGTATATTGGAAAAAAAACTTTTCTACAAAGAATATGAACCTTCAAACTTCCAAACTGGAATAAGAAAAATAACAACTGCGCAGATGGTGCAGAGTTAGTTTGTGGCACAGCTTTCTAAAAACAAAAGTCATTCTACATTGTCTTGTGTGCATTTACTGCAAGATTTAAATATATAATTTTTCAGCCTCTTTACAGATGTGGTCTCTACAGCAATCTCTTTCTGGTTTTGTGGCAGATCCCATCTTCATCTCAGAAATGGAATGAATGTTGAATATTGCCTTTTTGGCACATAAATGCAAGTAATCTTACACTTTGCTGCTATCTGGAATTCACTCATATTTTTGTGGATTAAATCATACAGCCCAACATGCACTGTTGGGATTCAGCCAGTTTGCACCACTTTGGGAGAACTGAACTGGTTGTTAACTTTCTGAGCAGTTTGGCAAACTGGTTGTTGAAAGAAATCATTAGGGCAGAGAACCAGTTGTTTAATGATTTGAATCCCACCACTGCCAACATGTATGATATGATTTGTACCAGCTCTCTAAGCTCCCAGGAAAAGATCCCATCTCCTTGGATTTCACTGGAAATGAGAAGAATTGGATCAAGAACCCTTTGCACACAAAAACATGTATTTTGCACTGAGCTATGAATCTAACCTTCTCTATTTCTCACAGAATTATACTGTTTATACTGATTAATTCTTATTTTTTCAGTATGTGTTGACTGGGGTCATATCATTTGCTATGGTGAGATTGGTAGTTTGTGGAAGTGGCATGTTGTTTCAGTATATTTGTGAAGTACATCATAACACAAATAATCCTAACTTACTGTTAGCAATTGGACTCACAGTTCAATCAATAAATAACATGATTAGTTACTTTACGTGATCATACCTGACATGTGATAGAACTTCATCAGTTCTGGCTGCAGTCATTAAGCAAATCACTGCCTTGTTAAGTGTGATCTTACATGACTGTGATTCACAACTTTCTTCCTTTCCCTTTGCTTTTGCTTGTCAGAAGCCAGCTGCAAAGGTCATAAAAGGTGATCATATGATTGTGGCCACTCTGCAGCAGTCACAACTTTGAGGACTAGTCACAACAAATCTCCTTATTCGGTACTCTCACAACTTTGAATAGCTACTGGTTGGTTGGTGAGGACTCTCTGAATTAAGTCATAATGTGGTTTATCTAATCAGGCATAACATATGTAAACACAACAATTGTGTTTTGCTAATTCTGGTTTTGGTTTAGAGTGCTGGGTGAGCCCATTTCTATAAACACTCAAAATCCACAAACAATTACTTTTGAAAACAACATACATTACTCTGATCCATTAATGCATATACAATTTATTCTGTGATTGGAATAGTTTGTTATAGCAATAAACCAGTTTCTGGAACTGTAAGAGAAAAAAACAAACGCTAATAATTGTCATTTTTACCATTTATTTCCAACATTACTTTTAATCAGTCCTAGCTCAAATTTTGCTACAGCTTTATCCTGGATACTAATTCTAATCAGGGTCTCTTCAATCTTGCTCTATCATCTCCTGCTAAAGAACATCAGTGCTTTATAGCAGAATTTTGTCTGTTGATCTAAATGCAAGTAGACTACACTTTCAGTACAAATGTAGTGTTCCAGAGTACTTAAAAAAATCTTTCCATCTTACTGGTGCTTATGAAGACATTTTCACTGCTTCACAACAAGGCAAGACACAGTCTTTCATTTTGCATCATGCAAACCTCGACATCTGTTTCTTGAAACTGATCTTGAAGATTGAACCTCTCATAGCATGTATTTGTTGATGCTATTTTTCTTTGCACCTGCAAACAGAATGTAGAAAAGAGCTTCCGAACATCTGCATGTGCATTTTGCTCATAAATGAGTAATCTCATGGGTCTGGGATTAGGGGGTAACATCTGTTAATTGGTGATATTAGGAAGAGCTATAATTGCACATAATTTATATTTCATCTCAAAATGCTTTCAGTTCTAATATTAAGATACAGAACACTTGTCTAAATGGTCAACAGTCATTAAATACATGTGCAAAGGACTCAATAATTCAGCTGCAGCAGAACTGTCCTTTTAGGGTGCAGAATGAAAACTATGAGTTTAAGGCATCCCTTTGATGTTATTTAAAGTTAACCCATTAGTGCACAATAATATATGAATCAAACATTTGGTGAATTAGAACATGATCTGCACAGTTGGTAGAAATACTGACCAAATAATACCACAATTTATATCACAATTTCAAAGATCCCAGCCACAGCAAATACATCCCAATTGTCAATGTAACAAAAACTGAAATATAAAATAAATGTTTTGTGAAATTAAAATAGCAACAAGCTTATTTGCTCATGCACAAAAGACACTGCTTCAATTGCTGAACCCTAGTGCTATCACAGAAAGTCCCTGTCTGTTATCCGCCACATGTTATATAGATGATGCAACTGATGAAGGATCTCTGATGAAGAATTAAGATAGATGATAGAGATAGATAGATAATAGACAAATAGACCAAAATATATAGATACATTAGAATGGCCAATTATTTACATATTAATCTGTACAATGTTATGTAGAACAAAATTAGTATTTGTAAACATTCTTTGGTGTCATAAATTCAAAATGATTGCATATAACTGGATCAGGCTGTACAAGTCATTCAGAAACTTTCCCAGGTGAAGGTGTACTTGAATGTGAGTCATCCCAGTCCTGTTCCTCATTTACATCCTGCTGGCTATCCACGTAACAACCCAGACAACCTCTCCCAGAGGGCACCTCTATGAACTAAAAATTACAGCTGCAGTCTGACTCATATAAATCCATTTATTGAGCCCATTAAAAGAGACAGAATTACAACTATAAACTGAAGATAGATGAGTATTTTTAAGAACAACTATGTATGTATGTGAATTATTATAACTTTTTATATAGCTCTCAAGTTTAGAATAACATCCAATTAGATATTGTTGGAAATAGACCTATCTTTTTCTTGACAGTGGTCCTTAGATTGTGGAATGCATTGCCAACATTTGTAACACTCATGGCCTTTCAGAGCCTGTAAAAGCATATATTTGAAACTGGCTTTTTAACCATTAACCATCTAATACCTAAGCAGGATGAAGATCATTATCTGTTTGTGTTGGACTCGTATTGAGACTACACTTTGCAATTCTTGTGAATTAGGTTGAGCTGTGTTCTGTGCTGGCATAAAACAGCTATTAAATAAATAAATTATCAAACAATATTTATGAGAAAGGATTGATAATCTATAAAAGGAATATTTGTAGTGCTTTAGAGCTGCATATCAATTTGGTGTTTTTAGTATGCCTGCCCAATTCTATAAAACCCAGCATTGTGGTGCCAATGCAATGGATGCATTTAGGCTGAGCATCATCTTCAATAGTGAAGAAGAACAGATATTTAAAAGTGCTTTTAGAATTGTTCAGTATTTATAATGAGTATCATAGATACCTTTAAGCCCTTAAAATGTAGAATACTTTAGCAAATTAGTGAATTGTCCACCAATCCAGATTTCTCAAAGCTTCAAGCTGCTGACACCAACAGGTGTCCTTCAGAAGTTAATAAATAGAATCTAGACCAATTTTCCAACTTCTGATTAATAGCTTGCAAGAAGACTCTTAAAATTATAATCAATAATATATGGTCATTGGTCCATTTCTTTCTATTTCTTAAAATCTACACCCAAAAAGCAATCCTACAAAGAAAAAAGCTACAAGCAGCCATTAGCATTTCTTTTCAGTTCCTTGAGATGTCATGGTTGATTGAGCCAAAACATTGCATGTTTTTGTTCTTTTCAGTGGGGATTAAAAGGCAAAATAAATATCTTCAGCCTTGCAAAGCCCCAAGGAATATATTTAATTCCTGAATCCTGCTCCTACCACTTTTAGAGTCCAGTCTTTAATATGAAGGACAACACCAGATGTAGCTCACAGTTATAGAATTCTTACTGGAGTACTATATCCTTCTCCACTTTGGAGCCCTTTGTGTATTGGATTACAGTATCCATTATCAGGCATCAACCTCATTTTGCAAAGAGATTATGAAAGCTTTTATCAAATACGTCTGGAAAACAGCAGGTTGGAAAAGGCTGATCTACACCTGGCTGGTGATTATATAGATTGCAACATGGGATTTAGTAATAGCAGGAAAATTGATTATAGATTACAAAAACTGTAGAAAATTAATAAAAACAATGTTTTGCTATAAAGGAATTTAATTCAAATGCTATTAGCCTCCCTTGGCTTTTAAAGAAATGGAAAGGTTTTGTTTTTGTTTTGGTTTGCTTTTTCCTATTATACACATTTTTCTTATTAGGCTTGTTAACTGTCCTTGTTAATACTACTAATCATCCTGCTTAATTGAAAGTGGGACAACACATTTTAGAGTCACTATACAGTTGCACAGGACACAGAAGGACAGAAGTTCAATGACATGTTGCAACAATCCTGGTTTTGGTATGACACAACTGTTCACTGAAGCATCTGGTAAATTGACCTATGCCAAAAGGCCTTAATTTAGCTTTTGTTCCCTCCCCCCCCCAAAAAAAAAATCCTATCTCATTTGATCCTCTCTTTATAAAATGACACAACTGGTGAAAGCAAGTTTGTTCATTTATCATCCTACAAAGATCCTCGGAAGGTAGGTTTAGCCAAAAGATGATTTGTGAAATGTTGATTAAATCCAGCACATTAGGATATGAAAATGCATATTGTTCAAAATTGGCCAAAGAACATTGTCTAACTAAAGACATATAGCCTCTGAATTCTATACCTTCTTTCATAACTTGTCTTACAAAATGGAAGGAAAGAAGGAAGGAAGATAGTTCTGTGTATAGGAAGCTTAGATTATCTCTTTTCTGCTACCTCATATATTTTCTTGAAGGAGATTATAGGCTAGACAGGTTGCATTAGATTAAGAAACAGGCTATGCTGATTGTATTCATATTATTTGCAATTCTTGTGTATGATTGCCTTTTCTTGGTTTTCCTACATTCTTTTTTCCTCTAATTAAACTATTTTATGGCAATATCTAAAATCTACCTTCCTTGCCTTAAAAAGGGAACTTCTCATTAAAAGTATCTGCATCTATTAGATTGCATAGTTACACAGCTACTCCTGTGTTTCAGGAGGTTTCTAGAGCTGACTGAAGGAAGAAGTAAAAAAGCTAAGACCTCTTCACCAAGGTAAACTAAGGCTCAGCCTGACTGATTGAAGTATATTATAATTAACATTTACTGAAGAACCATTGAAAGAGAGGGTCTGCCAATGCGGTTTTAAATTAACCCTCTCTCAGTTTGTAAGACATGTCCAAATCACAAAGTAATTGGTACCTAACCAACCACAAATGATTATGTCTCTGCAGATATGAAGGAGATTGTTCATGAATTATTTATGTAGGTTATATTATTTTGTGAGCAGTTGTAGAAGGCTATAAACAGGATTGAAATTGAGACAAACATCTTAATTCTGTGAGCACCATATTTACCTTCTTGCAGAGTTATTCAGAAAATTATCTGAAACAGCAGAGGAAAACAGCAACAGATGCTTTCCAAGTGCTGATGAAAATACCCCAGGTAGCACTGGTTTCTGAGTGAGTCTACTGAAACTTAATCTCAGCCCCAGCAAGAAATGATAGAGGGCAAAAAGATGTCTCCTTCTCAAGACTACTTACATATTTTGCTCAGGAGGATTTTATGCAGTCTGAGCTAAACTTTAATGACAATAGTAGAAATATTTCACATATAAGAGATCTTCAGATTTTAATAACCCAGAAAGCAATTTATAAGTGATCCAAATATGGGTCCTATGTTTTGATGCAAGATACTCAGAGCAATTCAGAGGCAAAATTCAGCCCTGCCAACTCTCACGGTTCTGCCGTGAGTCTCACGATTTTTTGGCATGTCTCACGGTCTCACGACAAGGCTCCTCAATCTCACACCAAATTTAAAACACTTTTTTTTTTCAAATTTGGGGGTCTTATGCGCTTATACGTGCATAAATCTGATTCTCACACAAACGACATGACGCCACTTCTCAGATCACGCAATATCGATATTACCATACAGTCATATNCAGATTTTTTTTCAATGGGTCTCCAGATTTTCCTTTATCAGGGGTTGGCAGGTCTGCAAAATTGAAACTCTCTCACAAAAGCTTTTTCGAGAACAAATTTTGTTCCACTTTCTGCACTTAAAAAAAAATATTATTGCTATAATTAAAAAAAAATATTCAGGAAATAAGATGGAATGCATTGTACCAGCTCAAAGATAGATTTAAATATCTGGTGCTTTTGAACACATGGTAGATGGTTGGGAAATGTCCAATTTTCACCAAACCCTCTTTCTGGATTTCAAAGCTTTACAGTGGAGAGTCAAAAGAAGGAATCTAATGTAAGATTTCTCCTCTGGGGTCTGAACACACTTTCTGACCATGGGATGAATATCCAGCACAATCCAGAAGTGGAGGCTTTAAATTGCTCTGCAGCATAAATGTTTTAAAAATCATTGTTTTACCACAGCTGTTTTCTCTAACCTGAAGATTATAGACCATAATGCAAGTGATTTCAAAACTATTTATGCACTGAGAATACCATTTGCAATTAGTCATGGATTTTATCTCAAAGATACCCTTGGGAGAAATTGAAGTGGCAGTTACTACTTTACTGTTTGTGCTTAGGCCTCTACCTGTAAACAGAAGAGATGTTTGTCCCATCAAGAAGTGAATGCATACATGCATAAAATTGGGCGCATGTCTTATTAACCTCAGATCAGTAGCTCACAAATTCTATTTATTTTATTTACTTAATCTATATCTTTCCTTCCTCTCTAAAAGACATTTTGAGGTGGTTTACAGTCATAAAATGTCAAAACAACAAAATAAACATAACAAAAGATAAAAACAATCGAGCATTTGTAAAGAAACACAAAAAGAGCAGAGAAAATTCAGCATCAAATAGTAAAACAAATACAATTCCAAAAGCTTCAACCAATGAAAGAATATAATTAAAAAGTATAAGTACACCAATTTAACTTTGCCCCAATTTAAGGGAAGACATTGGGATATGGATCTAAAGAGGGCATTGTAGCAAGGCAATACAATGATTAAAGGTACTACTTATCATTCTGTTACTATTTGCTAAACTTCAGTAGAAGATAATATCTGCAAAACAAAAAAAAAAGGCTTTTGCATTTTAACTTGCAACTTGGTCATGTTTATTACATATGGTGTTACCAGTCAAATCATTTAGAAGCATACATGCAAGTAGGTAATCATATTTTAAATTTTGTCTAGTTAGGGTTGTTATTTTAGTTCTGGTTAGCACTGTTTCACAAAAACTAGTTTAGCCAGCTGTTTTGCTGAAGGAATTGAGAAAAAGAGTCTTCAGTAGTAGTCATATCAGCCTTAGCCAATGTGGGGTCACCAAGTTGGAATACTCTAGGCTAGGTTTTGTGGTTTGCCAGGCATAGAACATTGCTGGGTTTTGTTTTTGTTTTGTTTTTTTGATATTTTAGGAATGAAGTTCTAACTTGCTGAAGATGTATTACAGCTGCAGCTTTCTGTTACTTCAACCACGACACTTATCAAGTGAGTGAGTTACATTCTAAACCTCCCATTTCCCCAGAGTAGCTTGCTGTTCAGCACTCTATGGAGTAGCATATAACCAAATAGGTTAGCATACAGCTAGCTCTCTGACTCAACAGTACTGTTCTTTTTGCAGCGATTGTCAGGATATTGCTACTTCCTTCTTGACAATGAAAGTGCAGCTTTTGGCAAGCCCTTGTTATTTCAGCTAAGGCTCATCAGCCATCCCACTGTCACTAAATGCTTCATTATGTGCAATTAGTAGACTGAACAGGAAAAGCTATAAAGTTGCTCTACTTATAAATTCATTTCCAGACAACTGGGTTATTTCTAAAGTAGGGATCCTGTCTCTGGACTGTAAAAATCTGGATTACCACTAAATAGCAACAAGGAGCATCCAGCCATCCAGATTTGTGGAATCTAGATATGGCATCACATTTTAGTGCCTTTCTAACTGGCCAGAGGTAGAGGAAAGGCAAGAAAAGAAAAATCAGAATTTTATGAAAATATAGACTTCAAAGAACTCTAAGTAGGGTGATGCAGGAATTATTTCTGCCTGCTTATCGACCCAGTTCATTGTAAATTTAGTCTCTCATTAACTTATACATATATTTACATAGTGGTTTTACAAGGAACACTTCCCTTCAATTATAAAATGACTACTCCATATCCATGATACAAAATCTGCAAGCTAAATTCTAGTTTTTTCTGACCAAAGATTTGCTATCTGATGCCTTTATGCTTATATATGTACTATGGTCCTGTTTCTCATCCCTTTAACAACCAAAATGTTCATTGCTTGACACGTGAATGTCAGTCTTCTACAGCTTACATAGGAATTGGTGTGGGATCTTTGCACAAAAAATGATGGAAAGTTGCCAGTTTCCAATAAATAAAAATAAATGAAAATAATTTAAGGACAGCTATCTTTCCCCAAGGATAGTTATCTTAACCCTAAAAGGAGAAAAAAATATATCCTCCTAAATCCACAATTGGGCAATATTTCTGTTAGGCCAACTGAAATATCACAAAACAGCGAAGAAGCTTTCATTTTCTGCAAACTCTTTATCATGCTAGAAGAGAGAAAAACAACATTTGGGCCTCTAGATGTTACTATATTACTTCTTCCAGCATTCAGTGGTGATGAATGTGGGCAGTGAATGTTTGCAACATTTTGACAGTTACAAGCTGCTTGTTGCTGGACAGAAGAAAACAAACTGGAAAGAATAAGTTTACTAGTGCTTACTATCTATCTTAAGCCCATGTCCCACTGCACCAACGGATGCAAAGAAGATGTAAAATGGACAAAAAAGCTTGCCATCCGTTGTGTACTCATTGCATACGTGTTTCATACGCTCTATCCGTCCGATCAATCCTTCACTGCGATTCTGATCCAATGCAAGAAGTTTTGAGCTGCAGCAACTTTGTGACGGAGAAACTTTGCGCGCCACGTACGATGTACATCCCGCGGACATATACGGCAAGAAACGTTCTATGTCCGTATATCATAGCCGGTTCAAGTATCGTCTCCTGGTGATCCTCTCGGGCATGCCTCTGGACATCCCCTCAAGACCTCGACATCCGCTGCAGCTGAAAAGTGGAAAGAGGCGGAGTAAACGAAAGGTACACGCAGAGCTCGAACACAGCGGTTAGTAAGGCAGATGGAAATAGAAAGGGATGTAAGTGGAACAATCTCGGTTAATATAAGCATAAATTGGAACAAACTATTTGGTGATGATGGGGAGATGTATCTTGATATTTAGGATGTCCTGAGTAATGCCTAGACGTCTATTGAGGACAGCCTGAATGGACAACGCGGTGATTTTCCATATAAAGAGGGGAGCAAAATTACCATGGATCTCAGTATGTCTAGTCCAGCCAATGGGTGTACAGACGCTGCATCACCTTTGGTTTGCTTCTTCACATCATCCAGTTGTTCTCGCACCATGGATCATGACAGGCGGTCCTTATGGTAGTTGCGTATAATTCAACACCAGACCAAGCGCTGTTCAGTACTTGTTTTCAAGGCCTTTCTAACACAGGAGAAGAAGGAGACAATGCCTAGAAGCTGTGTGGGTCCGAGGGATGGATCGGGAGATAGAATGGAGTTTGGAACTGTATGACAAGCCTGATGGGTGGAGCTGAGAATGAAGACCCTCGTTGCATTCCAGACATTCATGAAGGATGCCCAGAACAGCCATGGTTTGACGAAATTGTAGAAGCGTCTGAGACCCACAGGTTGACCAAGACTGAGCACCAACGTCGTCTTCAACCTGGAGCGCTGGACTATAAGGTGGCAACCTGACTCTGCGGCACCTGGCCTCTGAACAACATACAAGAAAAACATGCATGTAAAGAGCGCAGGAGGGAGAACCGCGAGAGCAGATACCATCTAGCATTCGGATCGTGGCGCACGACGAAGTAGGGTAGAGTTACAGCGGTGAGCCCTCACATCGAAAGTATTATGTGTTGGAGGAAGGCTCTCTTTATGCCAGCGTCTCGACACTGAAGAAGCAAGGAGGAAACAGGATATGGCAGAAGCTATGTTGGGACCACATCAGAAGGTGGAGTGGAACTTTCAACACAAGGTCCATATGGAGCCATAAATGACAATGGCCAAGCACTGTGGCCTGCGCAAAGGCCTCCAAGCCAACTCTACGGTCCGTGACTTAATTTTATATCTAGTCACGCACGCGCCTCTTTTCGAAGTTGCCAAGGCTAAGATAGTTCGAGCCAGAGTAAGTTTGTTCGGTCGGGGACTACACACGTTAGGAGAATCGAGGGCCGCGGATTTCGGAGTGGTCTGAGTCAGGCAAGCTGGCTCATAATCGCTCTCTCTTTGTCGATGTCCACCAACGCAATGTGTACCTCAAGGGTTGGGAGCGTAGGATATTCTGTCTTATATAGCAGAGGCCTTACTCTATTATTCCAATGATAAATCGGTCGAGCTCCCTGCCCACAATTTATGTATTCACTCAACACACGCACGAGATGTGCCCACGGAGGGAGAAGCTTACGACGGACGATGTATTGTTCCTGTGTGCGGCGCACGTCGATCCTACCGCGCCTGCAAATCGCACTCACCATGGTACAGAGAGAGGTAGCCGTCACTAACGCATGAGATTTAGATACGATGATCTCTACCGATGACATCATAAGACTGGGAGGTCGGAAGTAGATCGCAAGGCTTAGAGCATCGCTGGCCAACAGGTCCCAGGGGAGACTAGTATCGCCGGGAGCACCACCAGAGTGGGCGCATGAGATCCCACAAGAAGCTCAACCTAGATGGAGATGTGTGTGACAATCTCGCTGCAAACGTGAGGCATAAATGCGCAGCCCTCCGGACCTTCTCAAAACGATCCGCACACCGAGTGTTGATCGGATGCTGAGCAAACTAGAAGTGGTTTGTCAGGTGGACCGAGAACAAGGAGGATGAGGGCAGACCACCAATGAAGTTGGAGCACTAATGAATATTGAGAAAACCATCTGACGGATGCTACGAGATGGATAGCTACATGACTTCGAGAGACCTTCAGTATCCACGCGCTGGAAACAGACAGCGAGCGGCAACCTACGATTACGCGTAGGCGCGCGCACTGCCCCAGCTGGAGCAGTGGAAGTGGCAAGACAGGATCAAAGATGCTTAATTGGATGCTTCCTTGAGGCTGTCTCATTAACACTTGGATGAGATTGTGCCATGTATGTTTGACAATGGTCCCTTAATGAATAGGGCATTAATAAGAGCTTTGTTTTTTTTAGAAATGTGTTGTGATTTCAAGAGTGATAAATTGTGTGAGTGCCGAATCAAATAAAGGGATATGGAATGCGCCGCGCGGTCAAAAAAAACGCACGGAGGAAGGTCTTAGGGTGTGGAGACCCATTCAGATACAAACAAAAGCCCCACTATGCTCTGCACCTGGAGCTGATCTACCCACAACTCACCTTACCTATCCCACATACTACTCACCGGATCCCTAACCAACTATCCTTACCCATTGCCCACAACTATCTTACCATCCCACAAGCCATGAAAAGGCTGACCACTGATTTTTATCAAAGACTCTTTCACCAAATACTTTCTTAAGCTAAAAAGAATGAACAAGTAGTTTGAGCAACCGATAACCTTTCATAATATAGCGAGTCGATCTGAAGTAAACCTGTATGACTTTTTACGGAGATAGCAAAATGAATGCAAGTAAAATGTCGTGCTGAAGCAAGATGATAAACGTGCAGACAAGTAACAATTTCAGTCTCTGCACTATTCTCAGGGTCACTTCTGAGGCATGTCTCCATGTCTCATTTAAGGCAGCGCAGGACTGTGCGATGGGTGGTGCTGGGCGCTCGAGCTCACTGGTCTGCATGGGCTCACATTGGGGTGCTTGGACCCCGGGAGTACAGACAGGGGATGGTGCTGTCAGGAAGCTCAGTCGAGACTACAGAGCTGCTCACGGGCTCACCGGAGTTACCGCTTCACTCAAGGAACCTAGGGATGTCCAGGCCCAGTGAGATTGACTAGGATTGTCCGTTGATGGGACTTGGCAGGGGTGAAATGAGAGGAGTGTAGTGGGCGAGCTCTGGTCCTGTGCAGCTGTGCGCCGGTGGGTGTCGGGCAATCGACCGATTTGAACCTGGGCTGTGACTGAGGAAGGTCCTTTTTGCCGCATGTCGGGATCAGGTCATGTGTAGCCCTTGGTAGGTGAGGGGCTGTGTGAAAGCTGTGGGGAATGGGCTTGACCATTGGCTGGTAGAGGAGCAGACGCTGCTGGGTAGAAGTCCAAGGTTCAGCTGGGGCCTGGAGGGTTTGCTGAAGTGTGTTAGTCTTTGCTGGTCCACGTACCTGGCGGGCCTCCGGCAGGTTCCATGAGTTTCTTGGCTCAGTAGGTGATGAAGGGCCTTCTGGTTTGAGGATGGTATGTCGGCTTGTGGGACCAGGCTGAGCCAGATGAAGATCTTTCTGCTTCAGATTGTGTCCCTGACGTCTGAACAGGGACATAGAGTTGGCGCTGCGCCTCTGCCAGCTGCCTGCATCTGCCGGTGCGTGCCTCTGGAGCGTGGGCTGGTGTGGTGGGGGGTGTGGCGTGCTGGTTTGTGGCTTGGCCCTTCTTGCTCCATTTGTGAAGGTGATATCATCGTCCTTCACACATGGGGAGTGCAGCTGTCCGAGGGGGTCTCTGCTGCGTGGGGCCTCCAAAGACATCCTGCTGGTGTATAGGCTGTCTCTCTGGCTGGAAGAGGAGTGGCTGTCTGTGGGCTGTCTGAGGGGAGAGGGTTGTCAAGCAGCGGGGGACTTGTGATCTCGGTTATGGATCGTCATCTCCTCAAAGCCTGCAGTTGGCCATCGACGTACATCTCCTGGTTGACAGCATTGACAGCGGCTTGCTCCGGATTTCTTGAGGTGAGCTTGCCAATCAGGTGTGCATGTGGTTCCAACCATCGCCAGGAGGACATCCGAGTGTACCCACCAGGCTCTTGCTTGTCTCTCCAACTGCCTCTGCTTCTATTGTGTCCATGATAGAGAGTCCTGTGGGCACTTTTCTCAGAGGTACTTCATTCTCCTTCAGCCATTTCACGCTAAGGCACCTCCTCCTCATGGTCCTCTGGAAAGGGTTGTATGTGTTCCCTCTTCTCCCTTCTCCTTCCCTTTGCCTCTTCTCCCTCTGACAGGGGTTCACATAAGGAACTTCAGGGCCAGCAGGGCTTTTGAGGGCCTTGGGCGCTGGTCCACGCACAGCAGTCTGCAGCAGGCAGAAGCACTACAGCAGCAGCAAAAACCAAGCAGAGCCGCAACCACAGCACCAAGCAGCAGTATATTAGCAGGCAGAGAAGCATCCAGCAGCTTCAGAGTCAGTGCCAAGGGGTGGGAATGGTGGTTTCTGTCCTTCTTTGCCAGGGGCTGGCAGGAGAGGCACAGGCTTTCCCCCCCCCCCCTCTTCTTCACTGACTGACGAACCATGGTTGTTCTTTGAAGATGTATGTGCAGCAGCCGTCTTTACCTCTGAATGCATGACTGCGTGCGAGCTGACATCCTTTTATAAATCTGCGGAGCTGTGCAATTCATACTCCTGCATGCAGTGGAACGCTTTGCATCCGATATACATCCACTATGCATCCGCTTTGCTTCCTATAGGTGTCCGTGATGCATCTGCGTCATCCGCTACGCACCCGCTCCTTCCGCTATGTCTGCTTCGCAATTCTCCCCCAGAAGCCCTTCGGATGTGTCATCCGCTTCCATCTGCTGTCATCTGCAAGATTCCTACGAACATCCATTTAACATCCCCGCTACATACTACCCCCGTCCGTTCCTTTCTGTTCTTTTCTGTTCTGTTTATGCAAATTTGGGGTACTTTTTGGAGCGGATGACAATGGATGGAGCCACCCCCGAAATTTTGCTCGTCCGCTGTATCCTTTTTGCATACGTTTTTCATCTATTGGCCAGTGGGACCTAGCCTTTAAATCAATGGTAAGGAGACTGGTGGCACTCAACTGTTTTAGATTGCTACTTCCTCAGTCCCTTTCCATTTGCAATACTGCTCAAAATTGCTGGTACAAAATATTGAAGAGATTGGTCTGCTTGCAAAATCAAGAGTTTTCGCCTCCACTGCTGAGTTGAAGTGATATCCATAGCATCCATAGTACTAACCTGGAATAAGGAGAAATTTTCTGACAGTGAGAACAATCAACCAATGGGACAGTTTGCCCTCGGAAGTTGTGGGAGCATCATCACTTGAGACCTTCAAGAAGAGATTGGACTCTCATTTGTCAAAAATGGTGTAGGGTCTCCCACTTGGGCGGGGGGTTGGACTAGATTACCTACAAGGTCCCTTCCAACTCTGATTATCTGTTAACTGTTACCTGCATTTGCTTCCCTCATTGCTTCACCATATCGATGGGGTGGGGGCGGGAGTTGGTTTTTGTTTTTGTTTTGTTTTTTGTTTTCCCAAATTTTGTTCTATTGTACGTTAGTAATTTATTGAATTCTTTTTGTTAGTTCTTATTGTTTTTATTTTTTATTTTAAATATTATTTTACACTATGAAAGCCGCCTTGACTCACCATGGGCGAATTGGTGACAATATAAATCAAATAAATAAATAAATTAAATTAAATAAAAATAAAAATAAAAAAATATTTTATGTTTTTGGTATCTGTTCGAAACCATTGCTGAATTTTATGGTCCTCATAGGATATGTGCAGGACATGAAAAGCAAAATGATTGATTTACTGACCACTTTTTCAGATTTTCCCATTCAGCCCATCCTCGGATGGTTTGAAAATATCTGCCAATCATGGTACTACATTAGGAATGAGGTGATAAGATTTCATCATGTTATTTCTAGGTCTTTCCTTCATCTCTGATACCTCACTGAATCATAACCCATTGTGAATAATTTTTTTTAAAAAGTTAGAATACAATAGAATAACAGAGTTGGAAGGGACCTTGGAAGTCTTCTAGTCCAACCACCTGTTCAGGCAGGAAACCCTATACCATTTCAAACAAATCGTTGTCCAATCTCTTCTTAAAAACTCCCAGTGGTGGACAATTCACAAGTTCTGGAGGCAAGTTGTTCCACTGTTTAATTGTTCTGTCAAGAAATTTCTTCTTAATTCTAGGTTGCTTCTCTCTTTGATTAATTTCCATCCATTGCTTCTTGTCCTGCCTTCAGGTGCTTTGGAGAATAGGTTATCTCCCTCTTGTTTGGGGCAACCCCTAAGATATTGGAACTCTGCTATCATATCTCCCCTAGTCCTTCTTTTCATTAGACTAGACATACCCAATTCCTGCAACCATTCTTTATATATTTTAGCCTCCAGTCACCTAATCATCTTTGTTATTCTTCTCTGCAGTTTCTAGAGTTTGTTGTATGAATACATCTTTCATTCCGTGTATCCAATTTGAGAAATATGCAACAAATATAGAGAAATCTGATGCTAATCTGAGTACAGAGCAAATTAATAGGCAAGCAGTAGCATAAAATGATTCTTTTATCAGTAAATGAAGAGGAAAAAAGGTAAGCTGTGGACAGACTTGATAGATTAACTTGATTAAATCAAGTTAAACTTTAGAACATGAAAGACGTTAGATCACAAGTATGAGTTTTACTTGGAACTTATCTGCTATTTCTTTTCCTTTTTTAATACAAGCAACAAATGCTAACTTCCAGATTTCTCCACTCAGGAAATAATAGGAGGGTGGTGTTAGTTGTTTCTCTGCTGTTTTGCTATTTCGGTCTGTCACTAAATGAGAAGTGCTATAGAGTTAACACACACAGAGGTAGCTGATAGTCCTCTTACAGTACTGCACACATCACATATGCTGCTGGTTCAGTGCTGCTGCATCAGCTCTTTAGGGAGTCAGCAGTAGAATGGCAACAGATTAGGCTGTCCAGAGACTGAAGTGAAATGGTAGATCCCACATCAATTTAAAATAGCCACTAAGTGCTGTTCTGATCTCACCCACTCTTCAAGGCTGCCTCAGTGCCTCACTCATGGACTGAGAATGAGATGAAAGTAGCACCATGAGACTACAATGGGAAAAGTATATTTCCAGGATAAGTTAGTGGTGGGAAAATGAGAAAAAGCCTTTGTAGCTAAATACCCAAAAAGGCATTATATTCTGATGAGCCATGTGCAATGTTTCTTTGTTACAACAAAGGAAATAAATATATAAACACACTCTAAAAGTTATCCCTTTTTCAGATCCAACAGTTTTGCAAAGTGGCCTGATTTTCATTTGCTTAATTGGTAATCAATACATATTTTTGCATCATTACCAAGGAGAATCCGATGCACCTTAAAGACAAACATAGTTATTATAACATAAATTGTCAGCTTGCTTTATTAAATGCATGGATTGTACACCCCACAATACTCCATTTTCAGTGATGATATTTACCAAACTCTTGCTTCAGTGTGGATCTATGTTGCTATTATAAAGTTAACTTTAATATTGATCCATCCAGTGCTGATGGATCTAAAAGACTAAATTTAACTCTAATGAAGAGGAACCCATTCACATATGATTCTGCAAACCACACAGTGTTTAACTTTGAGCTGTGTCTTTAGGATAGTTCATGACTGAATGCAGTGTACATGAAATCTGTCAAAATAAATCTGCTCACTGTTTTATTTAGATTTTCAACAAATATAGGCTATTTTCAATGAAGATTAAATATGGTAAGAACATTAGATAAGAAGAATGCAGACTAAGCAGGGATTTTGTGCAAATTAAGCATGAGACAGAGGCTGGTACCCTGAGAAAGAAGCGGTTTTGATAAGGCTGGACAAAGGGACATAAGGAACTGATGGCTTTTAATACACTGAAGGACTCTTTCACATGTTTTTTCTCAAAAAGGGATTGTGACTTGGAGATTCATAATGCTCCAACTCTGACTTCTCAAAGCTCTTAAGCACCTGAAAAGTTTTAATAGCTTTAATAGAATAATTTCATTGTGATTGTTACTGTGACACACTGGCAAAATGGTTAGAGTACAGTATTGCAGGCTACTTCTCCTGACTGCCAGCTGCCTGCAATTTGGCAGTTCAAATCTCACCAGACTCAAGGTTGATTCAGCCTTCCATCCTTCCAAGGTGGGTAAAATGAGGACCCAGATTGTTGGGGGCAGTAGGCTGACTCTGTAAACTGCTTAGAGAGGGCTGTAAATCACTGTAAAGTGGTATATAAGTCTAAGTGCTATTGCTATTGCTACTTGAACTTAAGCATATTTTAAAAAGATTTTGCAAGATTAAAACAAAGATATCGAAACCAAAGTTACATATAATATCAGAGTTATCAAGTATTGTTTTGCATTAAAAGAAATCAGAATATTGTCACTTCCTGAAGACTTTTTGCACTTCATGATGGGCAAAAATAAGTGAACATAGAACAAAAAACAACATCCTGAATATATCTGATCAAGAGCCCATTAGTTTAGGATTTGTTTCTGCAGAAGCCAATTAGGAGGTGTAGGACATAAATACAATATTGTATTGTGTTCATTTTTATCATCACCTGGCGTGTTTAGGTGTATTATTTCAAATAGTATGTTACAGAGTTTATTTTATTGGGAGGACATATGTACAGTAGAAATATAATAAAGCATTTATAATAAAAATAACAACACCATGAAAAAGAGGTCAGTATGAGAACATCAACAATTGCCTCTAAAGTATTCAGTGTTAACAGCTTGGGGAAAGGAATAGAGTGGAGCAGACCACGTTTCTAGGAAAAAGCTATTTTAAAATGTAGTCAGACAAGATAGATGTGACTACTAGCCTCTACTTCCTTACCTCATGGAAGAGAAGGATCACAAGTAGAATGGCTGAGTTGGGCAACTCTAAATTGGGAAGAAGTGATATTTTTACATTTGTACCTGTGCCAAGCCATACAGACTTTAAATGTCAATACACACATTTTGAATTGTGTTCTGATGTTAATAGAAGTTGTCTAGGTCCTGAAAAACATACTAATGTCTTCATTTTTGTCGAATCCTTTCATTCAGACCCCAATCTTTGTCCAATATGGCAATATATTGTCCCACAATCTGTAAAAGAGAATGGGCCACCCTAAACTGGTTGCAAGATGACAGTCAGCTAACCGAATGAAGGAGAAAAAAATGACAATGTTTTGCCTCACTGATCCCCATGGTGTATGCCCCAACATAGAAGCAATGTATCTGATTTAAGCAGCCCAAGAAATCTGCCTAAAGGGTAATAGTTCTGTAAGATATAAAAATGATGCAGATGGGCAAGACCTTTGATTGTGGCCTGGTCAGATTGGGTTATGCACAGCATCTGCTTAGTTACTCCAGTCAGTGTGTTAAATATAAGGGCAGCAAAGAAGAATCCCAAGCTGGAACTGAGTCCCAGAACTGAGTTGTAATAGTGAAATGTGTTAAGAGTGGCGGAATAACCTGAGGCAAACACGGAACGAACTTCAGCTTTTTACTTTATTGAAACAATAAAGGGTTGCCACAGCTGCTGCGCCAACAAAGCAGCCAGCTGGTGGACAACAGCTGATGCCATTTGACAGCTCCCTTTTATAGCCGGCTGTCAAATGGCATCAGCCATTAGGAATGGTCCACGTTCCCACTGGAAACGGATCCGTGGGAAGTTTCTATGGTCGCTGGCGGTTTCTCTGTTGCAGGAATGTCTTGAGGGCCATCTGCAGATGTACTCCAATGCCTTCTAAGCTGATCGATATGGCGGTGGCAGATGCACCTGTCTTGCAGTTGGACTCTGTAAGACTTAGGACCAGTTACCGCCACAATTTGCCCAGGCATCCACAAACAGTGTTCTGCATAGTTCTGGGCATAGACCTGGTCATTCTCAACAAACTCCCCTGCCTGGCTTTTCGATCCTAGGGGTGTGACTGGGGCATAATGCAGATGGAGTCTGTCTAGGGTGGTCTTCAGACGTCTACCTATGAGACGTTCAGCTGGAGACCTATTAGTGGTGGCACAGGGAGTTGTGTGCTGGGTCAGGAGATACTTAGTGAGCCTAGAGTGCCAATCTATCTAAGGGACCCAAACCTTGCCAGGGCCGTCTTTAAACTGATCTGACTAGCACTTATCTGCAGCCATTACTGGCAGGGATGAAAAGGTAGCTGTAAGTGACATGCCATTAATCCGTAGTTTGGCTAGGAAGATCTCAAACTACACAGAAGTGAACTGGGGCCGTTATAGACATAATGGGTCAGGGAGCCATGGTAACTGAAATTCCTTGATAAGAGCCTTAGTAGATAGGCTCTTGGAAGTTGGGAGGTCATCTAAGGGTCGCTCCAACCCATTTAGAAAAATGAATCAACCATACCAGGAATGTCCGCCCCATGAAAATTTTGGGGGGGCCAGCAGATCAATATGACCTGGGACCACGGCCATAGAATCTTCCCACTCTGCCTGAATGGATGTAGGTGGAGCAGATGCTGAGCTTGGCATGGCTGACAAGCATCACACCAACTTATAAATCTGAGCATACCATGCCTGGCCACCATCACATAACTAGCGGAGCCAGGGCCTTCAACCTAACAATGCCGGGATTGGCCCTCATAAGGCAGGAACTTAAAAACTGAGTCTTGCAAACCTGGAAGGGAAATAACTACCCTTGTGCGCAAAGTAAACAGGCCTTGAAAAAGAAGATAGTTCTTGCTGGACGAGTTTTGAAAGGCGACGAAAGTTCAGGGGCATAAAGGAACTTGCCAGCCACCCGTAATCCCACACAGTCAAGAGGAACTGGGTGAGTAACCTTGTCCCTGGAAGAGTGGCAGCGATATTCGAGGGCTGTGACACGAGAGGTGAGAATCGTCTTGATGCTGGAAAACAGCATTCAGTTGGTACAGGATCCTCCACAGCGAACAGGTAGGTGGGCAGCGAGTAAGAGAGTGCACTGGGACCTCATGCCAGGTCAATGAATCAGTGAGTATAGGAAGAGGCAAGCCAGATAATAAAATCCACCCTGGTCATGCCTTGGAGACAAA